>CM024529.1:9229176-9450013 GCA_014182385.1 Eucalyptus viminalis | reverse complement strand
CCAGAGAGAGAGGGAGAGGGTTCCCTCGTAGTCCCGTCACACCCGACGACCTCCAGCTGACCCCCACGAACGCGCGACTTCTCGCTCCCAAAGCCGGGCGTTTCCGATGAGTTTCTTTTGGTTCGAACCTCCCTTACCCCAAGGATCTCGGCTTAGAGGCACCAAGGCGGCCGGTCGTAGCTCTCAATTTGTCTGGAGCTCGCCCTCTAGCCGCCGGGTAGGGACACCCCACGGTTGAATGCTAATTCCGCGAACCTCTTTGCCCTGCTTGTTCCGTCCTGTCTTGAGCGAGGTGGGAGTCGACTCCGTTTCTTTAGTCCTTGCTCGTGCCGGACGTGAATGGGTTGGTTTTGTTGAATCCGAGCGTTGCTTTTTGATTGCTTTTGAGCTTGGGTGTGCGCTCGAGCTCCGATCAGGTCGATATTTGCTCCCTAACTCGCTGCTCACCATATGTTCGTTAAAATACCTGAACCAAGTTAGCTTATGTTCGTTCCCTTTCTAGGTTCATTGTTTTCTTGGAGTCTTATGTTCCAATGCCACGTGAAAACTATCCTGGAGTGGAAATCTTGTTTGCCGATAGCTTGTGAAATGTATGAGTCTATTTCCACTTTTTTTTTCCCTTCATTTCCTCCGGTTTTTGTTCCTTTCATTAAGTTGTGGTAAAAGGGCAGCATCCGACGACAAGCGACGATGGTGATGGTGCTTGCCGATGGAAGTCATAGCTGGTGGTGTGGGTCTTCTAGTAAACATTGGTGCTCGATGGTGAAGTTGCTTTGCGCAACATTCTGATGCGTTAGCGTCAGGACTCTTGATTGTTGTGGTCCTCAGGCAGAAGATTTCGATCATGCGTTTTTGGTGGGTCCTGGGTTTTTTCTTGGGATAGCCAAGTAGGAAGAAGACTTAGAAGGCTTTAGGAAATAAATAAGGGAATTAGAAAAGAAAAAGAGGCTTTGCTAACATAACAATCTTTAGTTATAAATTCTTTAAAAAGTTGGCCTCATAATAATTTATAATTATTTATTATTTGAATTTTTTGTTTAAAATAGTTTTTTTTTACAGTAAATTAATAATTATAAGGGAAGGGGAAAATGGGCTCATTTTGATTGAAATAGCAAAACAGACGTGGGTTTATTTTGAGTAGATTTGGGCCTAGTTCTGTTATAGGATTAGTAAGCTTTTGGGTTTGAGTTGAAGCGGGGACAGTGGGGTGCAACTCTGGTGATAGTCCATTTGGGCTTGGTCTGTTCTTAAAGAAACTTTGATGGGCTATTGGTGATTTGGGCTAAGCTTTCTTTTAGATTGAGCTTGAGTTATTTTGAAAATGGACTTAGTATCAAAGCCCAACCGCGTTCATGGCCCAGACCCGCCAAACCATGTGTGACCTTATTCGGACTATGCTCTAGGGTCCAGCCCCGGTCCCCCATTTTCGTTTTTATTAATTAAAATAAAATTGCTTCTAAATTTTTTTACAAAAATCGAAAATGTTAAAAAAAATTATACAATAGCTTAGAAATAGATCTTGAACTATTTGTGTGACTTTAGCAGAAGATTTAGCTTAATGTGACCTTTAGTTTAGGGGTTCTAGTAAATTTGGTCATTTAGAAAAGAAATTGAACTTGATTCGAATCTAACTCATAGGGGATTATGTCCTGGGCTTATAACGAGGCCATGTGTATTTTTTGTCCAACTTGCATCGGGTTTTGACTCTCCATATTGTTATCTAGTTGCTTTCAATACGTGGGTGTTTACCTATTGGAATGTCTTTCATTAAATTGGATGTTTTTCGCTTGCCTATAGTTGGTTAGTATTAGTTTAGACTCTAATGAAAATGAACCCTATGAAAGCATTTGCATGATCATTTGCTTTTAAGACAATAATCAGCAATCAAGATCATATGACACGTTAATTAACAACCTTCCAAGTTAAAGGTATTGAAAATGTGTTAATAGACATTAGCATAATCAAGTTCCGATTCTAAAATCTCTGATTGCGTAGGAGTCAAGACAACATACCAATGTCTTAATTGATTTCTAACCGATCCCAATAGGCTAGTGGCAACTATTAAAAATATTTAGGTTGTTAAGAATTAAAAAAAGAAGAAGGTGAAATTCAAAATCTCACGAGGTATGAGCTTGGGAGAGCTTGAGCTTAATCAAAAGCCTTCGGCTCGTATTAGGCAATATCCCTGACCTTATTTCTTTTCTCCTCTGGATGGAAAAGGTAGGTTGCGACGATAATCCACTTGCTTTCCATTTGGTGGTCCACCTTGAGAAAGGTCATGACAAGTAATTACTGATATTTAGGTCGAACCACGTAAATATCTAGTGTCCATTATTGTTCCTCGTTTTTTTTCTGTGGTGACTTAAGGTTGATTTAAATTGTAAAATCATATTAGTTTTGAGGCAAATTTTCAACAATATATTATTGAGACCGTATCAAGTGGCCTTGCTAGCATGCCAAATTGTCTCAACAATTTCTCCATGAATTGTTCAGTAATTCCGTTAGAAAAGTGTTAAGAAAAGCTAGGCTTGGCCAAGTTGGAGCAAATCAATAGTAACGGAAGAAGGAAAAGTGAAAATTGTTGATCTCCATGGGATAACAATATCCCTTCTACCCTATGCAGGATTCCCTTCGTCCATGGGCACCGTGACATACCCTCTCCAGCTTGCTCTAAGCCTCTTGAGATGATGACTGGATAAGAGAAACATCAGGGACTTGAAATTCCAAAGTTACTAACTGAATTTGGTCACGGGTTAGTTGAACTGATTTCCCTTCTCAAGGCCAACCTAGAGATGAAATCTCTCTTCACGTACTGGATACTCTTGAAAAATCTAGACACCTTCGTGTCAAATGTGTCAACTGTAGCTTGAGCCATATTTGTGAATACCTTTCAATCCTTCTATACTATAGTTAGATAATTTGCTTCCATGATGACAAGATCCATATGTATTTTATGTTTTGTTTGTCTTTTCCACATTTTGCATTCTCTTCTATAAATATAGTACCAGTTAAATGAACAGGGTAAACATTTTCCGCCCTTCATTTATGCAATTGGGACATGGTATCTCATCATTTCATCATGTCTAGTGATCCTCCATGGAGAAATCAACCACCCCACACAGATCTTCACGATTGTTTCTATCACCGATAGTCGGCGCATCTTGAAATCCAAGAAGTATCGCTACCTATGTCAACAAAGTGAATCAATCGCAACTAATTACACCATCCTTAAAGGGTTTGTGTGATGAACTTAGTATATGTAACTCCTGCACATCGTATATTGATGGGGCTGCTCGTGAACCTCACCACGCTTCAACAACAAGATCATGTCATTCAATTTCTCATGGGGTGAGATAATTTGTATGCTACCATTAGAAGCCAAATTTGACTGATGATATCTCTTCCTTCTGTGTCTAAAGCTTACTCTCTTTTATTGCAGAAGGAACGACAAAAATCTGTGCTCATGGCTGAGCCCAGTCACCATCATGATCAATCCACTACGGCAGTCACTGATGGTGGAATGAACCAGTCGCATGTGAATCGTTGACCTAAATTTAAAGGCCGTAGGTAATCCTTGCATTACAATTTTCATGGAAGAGATAATGCAATTTTTGTGGAAGTGATGGTCACACAGAGCCTTGGTGTCAGAGAAATCTTCAGAACATTAAACCTTCTCAATCGGATATCCTACACTAAAGGTGGGATTTATCAAGCCAACCACGGCCAGATCAACGACACGATGAGTCTTGTTGACACCTATTTAAATAAAAAAAAACACTTAGGGGTCGGGTCGGGCCAGATCCGGCCTTGCCCCGGCCTGCTCCTTTTTCCTTTTTCTTTCCCCCATGCTCAGCCCAAGGCACAAACCTGCAGAAGACGAGAAAACACAGTAGCAGCAGAGCATAGAAGGAAGGGACAGGACAGGGCAGAACCAGGGAGAAGAGAGGCCAATAGGGCAAAACGAAGGGGGACTGAAGTAGAATAGGAAGAACAGAATGCACGGAGAGGAAGAAAAGGGGAAACTAAAGAGAAAACGGGGCGGGGGGAGGCTGTTGAAGGAGCCGAGGAGCCCCCAAAGCCTAGCCACCGTCGGTGAGCCGCCGACCACCACCATTGCCGTTGGAACCCAGGTAGACACTTCATCAAGTACTTGGTATGCGTCTTCGAAAATGAGCCGACCAGAGCTCAGCCCAACCAGTTCAGGCGAGCTCCGGCCTCTGTCTGTCCCCTTGTGCTCTAGCATGCCTTGTTGGCCCCCAGACCTGTGCTTAGGCCTCGGCTGAGCCAAAACTCCTTTGAATCCTTAGCGCCCTCCACCCATTTGACGAAATACCCAAGTGAAAACTAGCCATCGTCCCGAACCTCAAGTCATTTTTTCAATCGCCGGAGCATTGCCACGGCTGCCTCTGCCTAGCTGAAATGCATCCGTCGTGCCCTAGCTGGACTCCACCCCGAACCGTTCGCCTCCCCCTCTTTCCTTGCTGCAACCAGGTAGTTGCGGAGTAGAGGTTGCGTTCCGATAGAGCATCGCCCTTGATCGACCCATTTGCCGCCTCCGACGAGCCGTTTGACCGACGCCGGCCACTGCCTTCTTTCCTAAAAGCCCACCTATGCAATGCACCACCGTCCCTTGCCATGATTGAACGACCGCAAAGCAGGGGTCGTGGGCCAAGCTAGTCCACTCAGCCTTTTTTTGGCCTAGCCTCATGAGGAGCCCTTTTGCGGGGGGTTGGGCCCAACCCCAGTTGAGCGTAGGCCCCACCACTTGGTCAAACCTAACCCAACCTGGCCCATTCGGGTGACCTAATCGGCCCGCCCCAACGGGGTCAGACCAATCCTGACCCAGATCAGCCACTTATTTTTAAGAAATAAAATATTTTTTTTAAAATTAATTAAAAAATTAAAAATTTTGAAAATCTAAAAAATGCAAGGTTTGGTTGGGAATTGTCATATCGTGCCATCTTAGTATAATTAAGCATTTATTTGCTTGTATTTCGATTATGTCACAAGTTTATTTACATATTTAATTATGTTTGTGATTGTTTAGTTACATGTGCTAATTTTGCTGCAATTAGGAGTTTGATTGCTAATAGTCACTTTAATGATTGCGTACATGCATGATCACCTCACATGTTAGTAGATAGGTATAAAATCAATCCAAACTACCTAACAAAAATCTTCTCTTTTAAAATGAACAAAATTAGGTACCGAAAGGGCACTAATTGATCAATTAGTATAATAAAGTCTCGACCCTAGATTCTATGATTGCGTAGGAAGTAAGGTACACTCCCATGCCTCACTTGGTTTCTAGTTGACTTCAATAGGCTAATGACGACTCTTTTTTACAAATTTTTTAAAAATATCCCAACATCACACGAGGTATTGGCTTGGGAGAGCCCGCGCCTAATCATGAGCCTTAGGTCCATCTTTTAGACAATACCCCTAAACCTATTCTCCCCCCCAAGGGGTAGGTCGCGATAGCTTGGTGACTCCACTGGGGACTTCGTTTAAACTTTAGAAGACTTAGGCCTAAATCTATCTTGTTCAAAAATAATTTTTGTTTAGCAACAAGAATCCAAGGTACAACCCTAACATGTCAGTTGCTAAATGTTCATGTTGAATGAGAGGTATAAGGGGAAGTGATTGTTGACCCTTGTTTTGTAAGGGGCATATGAATGAATGGTTTATATATGTACGAAGTGTTGCTTGCTTATTAATTATCTCATGCCTGCGTTCTCTGCATTGCACTACACCATGGCACACATTACCTGCCGTCAAACTTGGGTTGCATAGGATCGCCTAGGATGGTGTTGAGGTGGATACCGCTTTAACTATAACCATGTAGTACGAGTCGTCCATCTCAACCCCAAAATTTCATTCATGATGTGAAAGGTTCCCACCCTGGTTTGTAACCATGCGACACGAGTCGGTTCTTTGACAAAGTCAAAGTCATGGTTAACACGACCTAGCTGCGATCTTGTTGGTTCGATCTAGTGATCCTATGGCTTCATTTTGAGCCATATAGAGTAGAAATTGAACCACATCTCATGTGCATGTTTATGTAAAAAAAAAAAAAAAGAGAGAGAGAGAGAGAGAGAGAAAGTCGTCCCCCATTGTAAGTATCATTCTTCTTTTTATTTGTTTTTTTAATTGAATTTTCATCTTGAAATTCGCAAAATCAATCAAATGCCCTCGGTGATGTAGGCTTATAATTGAAAAAATTGGCAATCACTCTTGATAAGTGAACATTGAATGCAAGTTCTAAATACTTTAATTTGACCCTATCGAGCACATGGTTTTGTTTAAATTTCTAGTTATGGGCTCAAAATCACATTTAAAAAAAAAAAAAATCAAGTTGCGATTATATATTGGGACACGAAAGTTGAAATTGCATTTTTAATCAAATTCTCTCATTTTCACATTTTGGGACTGAAATGCAAATCACATTTTGTATACAAATTTCTCAAAATAGAAGTCACTTTATTTTTCTATGAGTAAAATCACAAATCAATCTTTCAAAAATCAATGCAACTTTTGTATATAAAACTTTTGGAATAGAGTGGACATTCGATTGATAGCCGTCGATCGATCTTTTAATGATGCCCCTTCTCTTATGACTTATATTGGTGAAATACCAAAATCCCATAATAGGGACTATGGGGGTATGAACTGTCATCTCGATTTTGCTATAAGAGGAGACCTCATTGAAAGAGCAATTTTTCATTCACAAACTGATATTGTCGTCTTTTTCTTCTTCTTTTTTGCAGGTTATGCGTGATACTCCTTTACATTCTCATGTTTGACCACATTGAGAAGTAAATTCTAGAGCTAGGACATGAGTTGATTTTTACTCTTATCTATACAAGAGTTTCTTGTATTTTATCATTGTTTTTATCCTTACTAAGAATCTTGTTTTCCATTTTGGGTTTTGATTGTGAATCCAATTGATGCTTTTGTAAATCATGCAACTCACATTTTTTAATGATAGAATTCAATTTCATGAAAATCATCCTTTTAAAAACAAACTCAAAAAACGAACTTTTACATCTACCTTTAAAATGTTTTGAAAATGAATTTCAAGAAAGCTTTGCTTAAGGCCCTCTCTTCACGTGGTTGCTTTCTCAGGTAGAATGAGGAGTTTATTTGAGGTTGGCACCTGCCCCTTCTAAAAGATAAAAGTGTAGGCTCATGGAACTCGATGAGCAAGCATGCGTCGAGGCTTCGTCAGCACCAATCTTTCAATAGAGGCGAAACGAAACTGAATTCCGTTCTAGGAAAAGTTTCTTTATTTGGAGATTGGGCATCGGCATCCCCATCACCAGTTTGTTTTTTATGAGCTTCATCAAGAGCCGCTCATATGTTACTAAAAGGTTAGCACTAGGGCTCTTGCGCATTTTTGCAATTAAAGCATTTGAAAATTTGGCTATAAGAACTTTCTGCAATCAACTTTAGAGATGTATGTCACAAAATGCTACTTTGTTATATGCTTTATCGCAAGGAAATGAGGCAATTGCCTCAAGTGCCAAAATAGCCCATCGATCTCGTTCACTTTGCATGATGAGACAAATGAGGGGAGTTGCCAAGCATCCAAAAGGCAAATTTGAAGGAAGAGTAAACTATATTGATTCCAATTAGCCATTTCTAACACCATTTCTGACATGACTTTCTTTTCCATTGTCAATGAGACATCAAAGAGTACCAAGTTTTTTTAATGTTCCATCAAATGTGATGGAGCATTATTAAGTCATATTCATCCCAAACAATGAAACATTCAAATGAAATAGAATGTCAATATTATCCCTTCCGCCATAAGAGATACCTTGGGATTTTGATCATCTTACTTTGGAAAATGATGTATTTTGTTCCTAACTTAATTCTCTTTAGCATAAAGAAATGACATATCCCTTTCTTTGGGTACAGGACAGACTCGAACAAAACAAAGGTTTGTCAAATAAATAGTGGAGGAGCAACCTTTGACTAAATCTCATTCCCCCACCAATGAAGTGTGTTGGGACAACGTTGTCAAACTCATAAAGAAAGGATGTATCATTCCTCAATTGAACCTAATTAAGTATGGAAATAACATGTTTCATCTCCTCTTCACACAGGGTGATAAATGGGGGAAAATGTTGCACCTTGATCGTAGAAGCAGCGCCTTCTATCAAGGAATCATGCTAGGACCTAACTATCCATTTAGGCGTAAAGGGATGTGTATAGTTCATAAATGATTCCCAATCGAGCAAGGAAATAACATGTCCAATATTTTCTTCGTAGGCAATAAATGGGCAAAGCACCTAAAGAACAATATCCTCAAATGTAGAAATTAGGAGCAATCCCTCTCTTTTCAAAGCAAGATCTTGATTAGATTCATATTTAAATTTTTCAAGCTCTTTGTCAATTAATCGTCTCTCCGAAAAGAGCATTTGAAAAAGCTGGAATTGAACTTTGTAAATTGTTGTATACAATAAAGAAGTGCTTTTCATGCATGAAATTAAGGTCACATAGCCATTTTTCAATCAATCCTAGCCACTTCGGCAAAGTTCATACATGAAAAATGAAAACACGTGAAGGGTAAATTGTGTCAATTCCAATTGCTCATTTTGATAGCGCCTCTGACATGATTCTTTTTTCATTTGATAGGAAAACATCAAACACTTAAAGGCAAATGCAAGTGAAGGGTAATGTCGAGTTACCAAATATCCGCGAGGGTGAATCCAACAAATGTTAGCCCCAAAGGATAAAAGTGAGTGGAGGGTAATAATGTATCGTTTCCAACATTTCAATCCCTAAAGATTTTTGCACTAACATATTCTTTCACATTCTTTACAAGGTTACCAAGTCACCATGCCGCAGGTAAACACCATTCTTCTCAAAATTAAATGAAAAAAAATGGAGAATTTCCATTAAAAAAAAGAACCTTTGGTACTTTCCTAAAAACAAACACAAAAATGAATAATTGAGAAAAGAAAAAAAAACTTTCTACAAACTTTGTGAACATCCTTTTTATCTCAAAATTGTTTTCTCGTTTTGTGGGTTATTCATTTTGAATCAAATTTCTCTATGGAGATTGATCTACTCAGATGATCTTAGTAGAGTGAAATGAAGACGTTAACCATGCCAAACATGAAGTTCTTAGGATGAAGAAAGGCAAGCCATTTCCAAACACATCCTTCAAACACTTTTGAGCATTCGGTGAAAAGCAATTATCTCTTAGGATGAAGGATTCACATGCATCGAGCACAAAGATTGAAATGATAAAGGTGTTTCCTTCATCAATCCCAAGCACCGCACTAATCTCTTGCTAACCCTACACTAGAGCAGCATAGGAAGTTACGGTTGAGATGTAGAGTGAAAAATTAAGAAAAATTATATTACTTTTACTTGCATCAATCTTCTGGTGATAGCTTTAGAGGAATTCTCATCAGAGCTAGACTCATCCCAAGGTGAAGAAGAACATTTCATTCTCTACCCAAACACTAATACGCGTTGCTTTGACCAATTTGGGTCTGATCATTTCTGAATCTCGAGCAGTGATCGTCTCTCTTCATTAGGGCAACGCATAAGGATTGACCACATACAATTGACAAGCATCTCGAAAGTTATAAGAGCTCCAAAAGTTTAAACAACAAAAATTTCAACAAAATTATGGGGCATGAAAAAGCAGTGTGCCTGGTAAAAGCAAGGTCAATACCCGTCAAGAAAAAGAGCCAAAAGACTGCATCTTATGTGAACGAAAAATGATCAAAGTCCAAGTGCCTTGTAAAAAAATCATCGTAAGAGCAAAGGAAATTAGAAAAAGGAGCAAAGCTCCCATGTAGAAATGATTAGTAAAGGGATTGTCGAGATGTGTTGTGTTTCAAAAGCTAAATGATTTCAAAAGATCGAGTGACTTGGTCACGATGTCATGATGATCACCGACTCTTAAAAACCCTCTTGAAAATTTTAAGCCTTTCAAGCCTCTCTCGAGCCAACATTACAACCCTCTTCCGAAGTCTCTTCTGATTGGGATGGTTCGAGTGAAAATGAGAATGCCACCAAAGAAGCTATTGCTTGAATGAGTGGAAGCAGCTCTATCTTGTCTTATCTTTCAAGTTCTCGACTTGTAAACCCAATGAAGATAGTGACAAATGTTCCTTTATTGGCCTCAAAGCAATAATCCTTTTGTGTAAGCCCATGACCAAACCTATATTGCGGTCCTTTCAAAAGACATTTTTGATTGATCAAATTGTACTCATCGCAAATGTTTTTAAAAGCCTTTCACATAGGTTATGTGAGATATCCTCAATAATCACTTACTTCCCACATGAATGGATGGGATCCAATAGCCATTTTATTAAGAGCATGTGAAAAATCCTTTTTAACTAAGAAGCTCTAATTTAGCATGATTAATAAGCCCTTTTCACGAGTAAAAAATCGTTTCAATAAGAGCTTGACTCCTAGAAAATTTGCTGATTAATGATACATCCTCAAGCAAGATAACGATTATGTGCCACATGATGCTAATCAACATGTTTCTCAAGGCAATCAAACTTAGCTTGATTAGCTTGTTCAATTAATACTGCAATATTGCCAATACATCTCTTGATGCCATTCCTAATGACATTTGCTTAAGTTGAGATTGACAGGATTCCCTAGTGAAGCCATGCAGTTTCCAAGGGGTTAGCGGGTGCTTCCCTAAAAACTACAAGATTCATGATCAGCCTTAAATCATGTCATCTCCAAAGGTTCATAGTTAACCTTAAACCATGTCATCTACAAAGGTTTATGGTCAACCTTAAAACCATGTCATCTCTAAGGTTCATGGTCAATTTTAAACCATGCTATCTCTAAAGATTCATGGTCAATCATAAACCATGTCATCTCCAAAGGTTCATAGTTAGCCTTAAATCATGTCATATTCAAAGGTTTATGATCAGTCTTAAACCATGCCGTCTCCAAAGGTTCATGGTCAGCCTTAAACCATGCCATCTTCAAAGGTTCATGGTCAGCCTTAAACCATGTTGTCTCTAGAGATTCATAGTCAACCTTAAACCATGTCATCTACAAGGTTCATGATCAATGTTAAACCATGTCATCTTAAAAGGTTCATGGTCAACCTTAAACCATGTCATCTATAAAGGTTCATTGGTTTTCCTCAAATCATACATTTTCAACCCGATTGAAACCCATTGTTACATGGTGAGACCTCATTTCTTTCCTTTTTCTTATGACATAGCATGCTTCTGTAGCTCGGAGTCTTTTCTTCTTCTTATGACATAGGGTGCTTCTGTAACCCGGGGTCTTTCATTTTTCTTATGACATTACGTGCTTTTGTAGCTTGGGGTCTTTCCTTCTTCTGATGACGCAATGTACTTATGTAGCCTAGGGTCTCTCTTTCTTCCTATGACACAACATGCTTCTTTAGCCCAGGGTCTTTCCATATTCTTTTGACATGGTGTGCTTCTGTAAACTAGGGTATCTCATTTTTCTTACGACAAAACGTGCTTTTGTAGCTCGGGGCATTTCCTTTTTCCTATGACACGTCGTGCTTCTGTAACTTGGAGTCTTTCCTATTTTTTATTTATTTATGACACGGCATGTTTTTGCAACCCACAGTCTTTCATTCTTCTTATGACACATCGTGCTTCTATAACTTGAGGTTTTTCCTTTTTCTTACGATACGGCATGCTTCTGTAACTCGAGGTCTTTCCTTTTTCCTATGACATAGCGTGCTTCTGTAGGCCAGGGTCTTTCATTATTCTTATGACACGGCATGCTTTTATAGCCCGGGGTCTTTCATTTTTCCTATAACACAACGTGCTTCTATAGCTTGGGGTTTTTCCTTCTTCTTATGACACAAAGTGTGCTTTTGTCTCTCTTTATTCTTATGACTCGGTGTGCTTTTGAAGTCCAGGATCTTCCTTATTCTTATGACACGGCATGCTTCTGTAACCCGAAGTCTCTCTTTATTCTTATGACATGGTGTTCTTTTGTAACCCGGGGTCTTTCTTCCTCTTATTGACACGACATGCTTCCACAACTCGACCTGGTGCGAGCCTGTGCAGTCAAGGTCTCTCTGCCGCCAAAATAATTTATGTGTTTTATATCTTTGAATGCAACATCTTCGAGGCTACATTCAAAGAGGGACAGCTATTGACACCTATTTAAAAAAAAATGCTTAGGGGTCGGGTCGGGTTGGATCTGGCCTTGGCCCGGCTCACCCCTATTTCTTTTTTCTTTCTCCCATGCTTGACCTAACCCATTTCCCCCCACGTGGCCTAGCCTCCTCTTCCTTTCAGCCCGCTTGCGCCTTAACTGTCTTCATCCTCCTATCTTCATGCGTAGACCTACAGAAGACGGGAAAAGACAGCAGTAACAGAGCAACAGCAGAGCAGAGAAGGAGGGGACAAGATTGGGGGTGGAACCAGGGAGAGGAAAGGCCAATAAGGCAAAATAGAGGGGGATTGAAGGAGAACAGGGAGAACAGGGAGAACAGAATGCACGGAGAGGAAAAAAAGGGGAAATTGAAGAGAAAACAAGGGAGGAGAGCTGATGGAGGCTGTTGAAGGAGCAGATAAGCCCCTCGGAACGCCCAGTCACCACTAGTGAGCTGCTGACCGCCGCCATTTCCGCTAGAACCCAAGTAGGCACTTCATCAACCACTTGGTATGCGTCTTCGGAAATGAGCCAGCTGGAGCCCATCCCAATCAATTTGGGCGAGCTCTAACCCTCATCCGTCCCCCTTCATGTTCCCTTGTGCTTCGGCATGCCTCATTAGTCCCCAAATTTGTGCTCGGAGCTCATCTGAGCCAAAACTCTTTTGGATCCTTAGCACCCTCCACCTATTCAATGAAATACCCAAGCAAAAACCAGCTATTGTCCCAAACCTCAAGCCATTTTTTTTTTATCACCAGAGCATTGCCACAGCCTGACTTGAAGCCGAGTTGTGCCCCTGCCTAGCCAAAATGCGATCGTTTTGCCCTAGCCAAAAGCCACCGGAACAATTCACCTACGCCTCTTTCCTTGTCGCAATTAGGTAGTCGCGGAGCAGAGGTCGTGTTATGATAGAGCACCACCCTCAACCGACCCCTTTGCCGCCTTTGACGAGCTACCTGACCGACACTGGTTGCCGCCTTCTTTCCCAGAAGCCCACCTGTGTGATGCGTCAACGTCCCCTACCGCGATTGAACAACTGCAAAGTAGGGGTCATGGGCCGAGTTGGCCTAGATCACAGATTTGTCCCACTTAGCTTTTTTTTTTTTGCATGGGCTCATGAGAAGCCATTTTGCAGGGGCTTGGGCCCATTGGTTGAGGCCTAACCCCAGCCAAGTGAAGGCCCGACTAGGGCTAGTCTAACCTAACCTGGCCCATTTGGGCGGGCTGATCGGCTCGCCCCAAATAGGTTCGACCCCCAACCAGGTCAAACCCGGGTTGGCCAAACAAATATTTATTTTTTTACAAAAAAATAAATTTAAAAATTAAAAAATTTTGAAAATCTAAAAAATGCAAGGTTTGGTTGGGAATTGTCATGTCTTGCATTCTTAGTGTAATTAGGCCTTTATTTACTTGCATTTCGATTATGTCGCAGGTTTAATTTACATATTTAATTACGTTGGTGATTGTTTAGCTACATGTGCTAATTTCATTGCAATTAGGAGTTTGATTGCTAATAGTCACTTTAATGATTGTGTACCTACATGATCACCTTATATGTTAGTTAATAAGTATAAAATCAATTCAAACTGCCTAATAAGAATATTTTCTTTTAAAATGAACAAGATTAGGTACTGAAAGGGCACTAATTGGTCAATTAGTGTAATCAAGTCCTCAATCCTAGATTCTCTGGTTGCGTAGAAAATGAGGTATACTCCCATACCTAACTTAGTTTCTAGCCGACCCCAATAAGTTAATGGCGACTCCTTTTTGCAAAATTCTTAAAAATACCTCAACGTCAAGTGAGATATGGGCTTGGGAGAGCTCATGCCTAATCATGAGCCTTAGGTCCATCATTTAGGTAATACCTCTAAACCTATTCTCCTTTGTCGAAAGGTAGGTCACGACAAGTCTCATCCAATGAGGCTCAAACAGAGCACATGCCTTTTGCAATGACATAGGAGCATGGCGCTTCTAATTCTCCCCATAGCTTTCCCTTCACTCAAGAGTAAATGCAATATCTCTTAGCTCTAATCCCACCAAGTAATGATATTACCCAAAGTTCTTTAGCTTATGTGACCAGTATTTTTTTCCCTATTTTTCTTGTTGAAACAACGAATCCTTGGGTAACAGACTCTAGCTAGAATGATCATATGACCATGGGTGAGGCCGAGCCGCGTAGATGGCCAAGGATTTGAATTCCTTAGAAAAGTGTCATCCTCATAATAGTCTGAAATTGCTTTGTCAATCGATGATACTTTAGCTAGTTCCGTTCTCCAAACCATGAAATCGCATTGTCACAGCAGTCAACAAACCATGTTGGATACATTGGAACGCCCATCTACATGTTCATCCAAGTTTCTTTTTTTAGACCAAACCATGAAAGTTGCCAAGAAACTATGTTGATCACGAGATTCATTCCTTAGCATATTCACTAAACACTATACATTCATAAGGGGAGATCGCTAAGAGGGAGCTCAAGTTTGAGCTCGTCAATTTTTCCAATTGGACCTATCCTTATTTAAAAACTTAAGTCAATGAGTGATAGACCAATTATGATATATTATCTAATCCACACTACATTAATTATTTGATATGAGACGATTCTAACACAATTTATATGTACATTTCAATGATTTGGATGACAAAAGGTTACATGATTAATGAAAATCGTTTTCCATTAGCTAGAAAAACAAGTTTAGATTAGGAAAAATGAATTCCTCTTCTAGCCGAAAGGATATTATTTTCCCAACCTCTTGTTGCGCATACAAGTGAGTAGAACATCTCGTTTATGTCTATTTCCTAATCACACCATATATATCTTTTTTTCTTTGACAAGTCTCTTCTGTTTTATCTTCCCCATAAATCTTGCCTATCATATTCTTAATTTACTTAAAAATACGATCATATATGATATTTCACAAATATGGTTTTATAATTTCTTTTCGAATTTCTTTAGAATGCTTGTTATTGTGATTATAATAAACAAATAGAACTTTGTTTTCAATTTGTTAGTCATTAGATATCATTTTCAAATATACAAGTTGCCTTTAAAGGTTTCACTTATTACCAAAAGCCATGAACTAATATTTTTCAACTTGTTTTTAGCATAAACAAATATGAAAAAATGGTTTACAATCTTTGAAATTGAATTTCTTTGAAGCATTTTCAAGCAATAGTAATTTTTTCATGAAATAAACAAACCCTTCAATCTAGATTGCAATTTACATTATTATTGGTTTTTTTTTTTTACCAAATGACCAGGTGATAGTGGTATTGATGATTATCGCAACCTCCCTTTTTGACGCCTCTTTATGTGCGGGCGTAGATGGAGGATGATGGTTCAACTAAGTATTAGGCTTAGCCTAGATGCTCCAAGCCCATCAATTCATTATTTATTGTTCAAATTTTTAACCTATAAGTCGATTTCATTTAAGAGTCGCCACTAATCGATTTGAGGTGGGTCGATTAAAAACTCAAGTAAAATTTTATAAGAAATATTTTACTCCTGCTCAACTAGTGTAATTATGATCGGGGAATTGATTATACTAGTTGATCAAGCAATACTCTTTCGATACCTAATTTTTGTTTAAACCCAAGGTTTAATTTTTTTGGATTTTTCATGCATTTAAAAGGATACAAAAAAAAAATTAGGCCTTTCCTTAATTTCAGAAATTTTAAAAGGATTTTTTATTCATTTTTAAGAGAAAAGTGCTCAAAACCAATTTTAGGCCTTTGACTCAACAAGAATTTTTTTTGGATGTTTTATTAAAAATATTTAAAATTATAATGTAATAATATAACTAGTTTATCAACTGAAGTCGTTAAAGAATTTAAACGCAAAAGACTTGAGTATTCGACAAGAAATCGACTACTCAACCGTGCTAATCTGCAAGGGTCAATACCACACCGTCAAAATCGATAAGAGATTGGAGATAGTTAGTTCAACGGAGGCATGTGATTAAAGTGTGATTGATTCCACCTAATCGCAAAATTCTTGTTGAACGGCATTAAACCGATTTTTTTTGTCATTTCAGTACCCTGTCCCCGTATTTGAAATCTCGAGATTTTCTTGACAACCGAGAGTTACCTATGAGTCGAAGATGTACAATGTGGCTCGAAAATAATCGACCATGAGTCAAATGTACTAAAAAATCCTAAAGACTACCTGGTAGGTTAGGTCACACTAAAATCGCATACAGTTGAAATTAACCGCGAAATTGAACCCGATTTTAGAAATTGAAAGTTATCATGTCACGATTTATTTTAGGATTGTCGACTCATCCTCCAAAGATTTTTTTGCAAACCCAAGTTTTTGACGAAAAGTGAAAGTTGGGCTATTTTTGACCGGGAAAATTATAAAGCCATTTTTATGTGGATTTTTGGCATTCAAGTTAGACTAATTGGTAAGAAAAAATGTGGAATTGAGTATGAACACTTACCTTGACATTGTAGTACTTCAATTGGATTAATTTGAAGTGGAATTGGATGGAATTGAAGGGGAAATCAAAATTCGTTGCCAATGGGGGGAGCAACATTTGGGACACCTTAGGAGGCTTGTTTGGGAAGCTTGAGGGAGGAAAATGGCTAAGGATAACAGCCATGGACTTTGGGGGCAGGCATTGAGTGTTTTGGATATTTTTCCAAGACTTTCGAGGCATTTGGTGGTCCCCCTTCAGCTGAGCTCTCTTCTTCCTCTTCCTTGCAACCCCTTTCCCCATTGTTGTTGTAGTTAAGGGCTAAAGAAAACTAGAGAACCAGCCAGCCAAAACAGCAGCCTTCGACTGCCTGCTTGCCCAAAGCCACTCGAGCGTTGTTGCAGCCGCCCCCTCCCGCGCGTCCCTTGCGCCCGTCGTCCCATTCGCAAGCCCGCGAGTCCGTCGCCTCACGTCCAGATCCAGCCCACGGCCAAATCGCCCGTCGTAGTTGCAGCCTCGCATCGCCGTCTGCCTAAGCCACTATTGCTGCTCCCGCCTTGTTCCGCCACTGCGATCTGCCACCTGCGTTGTCGTTTCCAGCCAATCCAAACCCTCGGCCCAACCCCTTCGAACCTTGGACAGAACTGAAGGCCAGCAGTGCTTGTGGGGCTTTGTGGCCCATTTTAGGCCTCTTCCGATCCTCGTTTGGTGTCACCGTAGGCTTGTGTTCCGCTCGCCTCCGCGTTGCCATCGCCATGAACTCACTGTCTCACTAATCCAGTGAGGTTACTCACTAAACCTTGCTTATGAGGTTAATGATACTTAAAGGGTGTTTATATTAAGTTAAGATTGGATTAGTGTAATTAGTAGTGTGTTTAGTTAAATTAGTTAATTAGGTGGTAGGCCTAAGTATGTATTTATTGATTTAATTTGCATTTATTTAATTATTTTTACTTTTTATTTAATTATTTATTATTTTTCAGAAATTATAACGGGATAGACCGTAGCCGGAATTTTGTGCCGATTGCAATGGTGTGCTTAGTTTATGCAATTGATTGTTAGATTGTGCAATTGAGTGATGATTGTGATTTTTTAGCATTTATTTTAAAATTATGAAATTTTGGTATTTAATTAGAAAATATCGAGTATCGGATTTTGACACCGAAATTATTTTTAAATACTATATCAAATAGTGAGATTTTAAAAGGAAGGATATCAATTTTTCTGGTTCGATTTGACTGTATACTCATATACGATTATTTTCACTAGGTATTTTTGATACGAAGAAAGTAGGTCAAGCACATTATCTTAATTGAGGCATGTGAGTGCAAAGCACAATGTACTTAACCAGAATTGAATGATCGTGTGATGGTTATAAGAACCCGTTCTCGAGGTGCATCGGGTGGATGATGCCATATCAATGGATGCCAAATTACGGTAGAGGTCGGACCGAAGCTCCTTCGAGAATGCCATCCTCGATGTGTGTTGGGTGGACGTTGCCGTGCTCAAGGGATGAGACGAAGCCTGACTATGCTAGAAGATTGATGTGCATCAGGTAGAACTGCTTGTGTGGGTAGTAATTAATTGGAACATGTGAATGATTGAATTAAACATGCTTGATTATGGGAAAAAATTGTGTGGCACGGTATGAGACGAGTCATAATGATTTGACCTTATAATTGGATCTCCGTGATTTATTGTGATTGTGTGAGATATTCCAATTGATGTGTGCATCTATTATATGCATTGTGTAAACGAATTGTACTAACGTACAAGGAGGAACTGAGGTGAGGTGAGTCTCGGTGTTTGTGTGGTTAGGTCGCCTCTAAGCATATTTCCTTCTAAATCAGGGTTTAGGGTGTAGACTTGCTGAGACGTTATCTCACCCCGTCATAGGTTTAATTTTTCAGGTCCGTAGATGGAGGCATGCCACGTGCGATATTGGGTTCCATAGACGATGGAGTTAGAATTTACGTACTTCTCCATTCTCAGGACTACCCTAAGTCGGGAGTTGGTTGAGACCACAATTTGAGTCAATGAGGGCCTACCTGAGTTAGTACCTCATAAATTCATAGCGTGGTACATTAGCTTCCCTCAAGGGGTCAGGAGGGTCTCTTTTTGGGTTTTAACGGATCTCCTGTCGAAATTGAGGTATGGGAAGCAGCACACCTGATGGATCTCGACACCCTTGATGGTGTCATGGTGGACCTAGAGCCCCCAGAGCATATGGATGATGAGTCTAGTGCCTAGATGGCGTAACAACTCTTCTTTTTTAGTAGGCCCTATTGATAAACTAGCCTTGTATATAAACTTAGTTTGTTAAGGTAAGGTTTTAAATATTTTTTTGGTAAGGAGAACTTAGTTTGTTTATAAAAGCGTTTTGTGAAAATTGTTGTCTTGCTTTTCTATCCCATATTTGTGTTGTTTGTGGATTTGTTTATCCGCTTCCATATGTGTAATAAAATGAATGGGTCAGCGATGCATCCAGGGACGTCGCAATTTTATCGACCATTGAGGGATGTGCACGCGCTTGAGGTTCAGGGCATGACACCTCTACAGATCTGGCCTTCAAAACCTCTATTTTCCCCAAATCTCACACCAAGACAGCATCTTTCTCTAGCCTGCTCGCTCAGACCTGACCCTCTCCCTCTCTACAGTTCGCTCGAAGCCGGCCTTCCCCGATGTCTCTTGGGAGGAGGTCATGTGAGCTCACAACCCTTCTCCTCTCTTGCTTGCTCTTTGATCTCCCTTGAAATCTCTCCTGGGAAGGTCTCCAAGTTCGCTCGTGCCCGTCGACGGAGCTTGCATCCTCCTATTTATAAGCGAAAGGGGTTCGGTCGACGAAGAACCTCAGTCGCCAGCCTTTGGCTTGCCAGCCAGACCTTCTCGGCTAAACCGGCGTCCCATCCTTGCTTCTCCACATGAGTACGCTCGACATTGAAGGCGAGCATTAATAGCACCCAAGAAACGTCTCCTCTAGCTGACATCGGCCTACCCTCTCTCGGCCATAGGTCTACTGTGTGCGAGTTGCAATGGCTAAGGAAGGAGACAAGCAAGAGAAAGAAGGAAAAGGGGGAAAGGTGCCGGGTTGAAAGGGAAGGGCTAGGCCCTGAGAGACCATGCAAGGAGGAGAGGAAGAAAGAAAGGGGTATGGTGCGAAGGCCTAGCCCCCGACGGGTTGCCTCTCCTTTTTTGATTTTGATTTTTTTTTGTTATTATTTTCATTTATTATCCAAAAAAAGTAAAAAAAAAAAATTATAAAATTATAAAAAGAAAAAGAAAATGAAGATTAATAGATTCCAATAAAAACTAAGCCCTAATTTAAAATATGTAGGCGAAATTTAGGTGTCAACAGCTATGGCTGGCCATCCTTGTGTCGCCAAGCTAGGATCCACGGAAAAGGGGACTCAAGCCATAACAAAGATCGAGAACCCACCGGAGGTTCCGCGATTGAAGAAACAAGAACCACACAATTGAGGACACCGCCTGGGACTCTCACTCTTAAACTCTCAGTTTCACTTTATCAAATCTCACTCTTGTCTTATTTTTCTCTTTGACTTCTTCGATTTCTCTCCATTTCAACCTTTTTCCCCAAATTTTAGCTTCTCTCTTTAGAAGCTCTCTTGTCCCTTCTCACTCCCTCAGATCTCTCAGGCTTGTTGGATGTCTCTTCAAAGAAACCCCTTAGATCTCTCTCTTTCTCTTCGTCATGTCTTTCCTTGGCTCGCAGATGTCAGGCCAGTCGACGAAGGCTTCAGTTGTTGGTCCTTGGCACATCAACTAGCCTTGGTGTAGCCAAATTGGCATCCCCTTTGTTTGACATAAAAATCATATGCGGAAAACAAGATCAAATGTAAAATAGGCCTCTAGCCATTGTTCAAATTTGCATTAGTCGAAAATTTATGAAGATTCGATGAAATTATGGGTACACTATACTAACCCAATTCCCTTGCATACTAATGGTGTATTGCCAAATGAGAGGGTTTATGTTAGACCTTGTGATTATATTTATGACATGGACAAATGCCCCTTTTATAAACTATCTTCCATCAAGACGGTTATCAAATAAGCAGTTATCATGAAGAGGTATGAAGCGTGGAAAAACCATATGTGGAATAACCACTACTTTTTTTTTTTTGGTTGATGAATAACCACTACTTAAAAAGATAAAACGTGGGTCTAAAAATATAGGATCACATTATATATATAATAGTCTCCTTCTTGATCCCAACATTTTCATCATACGGATTATCTAACCAAATTTATGAGAACTTATGCATAAAGAAAAGAAACAAAACGTATGAATCATGACATGTCCTCTAAGAGTGAGTAATATCTTTAATGTATCAAAATGCATCTTATTTCATTAATGTCAACCTATTTATTACAACACGTCTTAATGAATAAACCCTATGTTTGTTCTAGAACCAAGAATAAATGTTATTCGTATAAATACCAAAATGTGTAGAACAAAAATTAAGAATCAACATTACAATAGAATAAGAGTTTCATACAACAAAAATTGTCTATATGACAACAAATCACATGATGGGACCTATTCCCATACTAGTTACATTATCCTTATACTTCATCAATGGCATGCCTTTAGTTAAAATATTAGCTATCATCAATTCAGTGCTAACGTGCTCTACTATATTTTCGTTAACACATTCCCTTGTGACTAAATACTTAATGTTGATATGCTTACTTCGATTGTCACTTTTGGCATTTTTAGCCATAAAAACTGCAACTAAATTATCACGATATATTTATAATGGCCTAGAAATAGAACTAAAAATTTTAAGCCCAAAAATGAAACTTTTCAATTAAACACCATTCGATTTAGCCTCAAAACAAAAAAAAAAAGAACCTAGCTTCCATAGTAGAAGTAGAAGTCAAAGTCTGCTTCGCACTCCTCCATGACATAGCTCCGCCAACTAACATAAAAATATATCCAAATGTTGATTTTCAAGAATCAACACAACCCGCAAAGTCCGCATCTGAATAACCAACTACTTTCAAGTTTGTCAGTCCTTCTATTTATAAGCATATAGCCTTTAGTACCTTGAAGGTTTCTCATTACTTTCTTTACAACTTTCCATTGGTCCATACTTGGATTATTCTCACAGCAAAAATGATGTCAGGTTTAGTGCAAACTTGAGCATACATCAAGCTTTCAACAACAGAAGCATATGGAATGTTATTTATTTGTTCCCTTTCTAGATCATTCTTTGAGTACTAGTTCAAATTAAACCTGTTACCCTTCACAATATGTGTTATACTTGATGAATAATCTTTTATCCAAAATCTCTCTAAAACCTCATTGATATAGGTTTTTTGAGATAGTCTTAAAATTCTTCAAAGTCTATCTCTATGGTGAAAGTAGAAATAGTAATGAAAGGGAGATCTTAATGCCAATGACATAAAATACATCACCCATATCTTTCATGTCAAAACTATTATAGAGAAATTGTTTCACCTCATGTAGCAACCCCTTATCATTGGTTGCAAATAGAATATCATCTACATATAGCATAATGACACAAATTGAATAAAGAGATGATATCATGGAACCTTAAGTACCATTGGCGGGATGCTTGTTTGGGATGCTTGTTTCAAGCCATATATAGATTTCTTAAGCTTACACACGAAATGCTCACTTTACTAGAGGAGAATCCTCCAAGTAGTTTCATATAAACCTCATCATTTAGTTCTCTATTGAGGAACACCATTTTCATATCTATTTGATTTAATTCCATACCAAAATGGACAACTAATACCAAAACAGTACGAATAAATCTTTCTTAGGTATAGGAGAAAATTTTGACACCCCAATCGATTTCTTCTTTTTGAGTGGATCCTTTCGCAATAAGTCTAGCTCTATATCTCTCAAAGTTACCCAATGAATTCTTTTTAGTTTTGAAGATCTATCTACAACCAATGGCCTTCGCACCATTAAGCAACCCAACCAAATCTCAAATTTCATTAGATGTCATAAAACTCATCTCTTTCTTCATGACATTGTACCATAAATTGGATTTATCACTATTCATGGTTTGTGAAAATGTTTCGAGATCATTCTCAATTCTAGTATTATAGTCAGATTTTTATAAATACACAATATAACCACTAGGAATTGCTAATTTCCTCATTATAGTAATCTTCTCAACGTTGCATAAAAATTCTCTTGAAAAGCGTGTTGATCAACTAGTTGTTCGATAGATTCTAGTAATTGTTGAAAAACTAGATCTACTATACTAATATCAACAAGTTGTGAAATATCAGTAGATTGCTCAGTAACCGGTTAAACTGAAGGGGCATTATGAACAACAACCAACCTTATACTTGAGGTGGAAAGTTGAGTGTCCAAATGATTTTTCTCAAGTATAAGATCATTCGATTGATTGCTCCCACTAATCAAGTCATTTTCATGAAACTTAGCGTTTCTTGATTTTACAATCCTAGTATTGTAAGATGGATAGTAAAACCTATATTCCTTGGACCTTTCAGCATATCTAATGAAATGTTCACTTATAGTCCCTAGGTGAAATTTATTTTCTCATGGATTAAAGACTCTCACTTCAAACGAGCATCCCCAAATGTGTACTTGTCGTAAACTCGTTTCCACCCTTTTAACAACTCAAAAGGTGTCTTTAGGACAACCTTGGTCAGAACTCAAGTTAATATATACACTGTCATCTTAAGTGTTTCAGTTCACAAGGACTTAGGAAGTTTGGAGTTGTTAAGCATACTCTGCACCATGTCCAATAAAGTTCAGTTTATTCTTTCCGCTACACCATTTTGTCCAAAAAACCAAGCATACTATATTGGGTAACTATTATATACTCTTGAAGAAACTTTGCAAATGGACTAGGTGTTTGTCCATCATCAGTGTATCTACTATTGAATTCTCCACCTTTATTTAATCTCATGATCTTAATTTGCTTATCGCATTATTTTTCTATTGCTTCCTTAAATACCTTAAAGGTATCTAACACTTCATGCTTATTATAAAACAAGTAAAAATACATGTAATGTAAATAGTCATCTATAAAAGAGATGAAGTATTTCTGATCAAACGAGTCCATATCTGAACTACAAATATCTATATGTATGATTTCTAATATTTTTATACTCCTCTTGGCACCTTTCTTCATGTAATGTGAATAGTCACTTATAAAAGAGATGAAGTACTATCATACGAGTCTATATCTGAACTACAAATATATGTATGTATAATTTTTAATATTTTTTTACTCCTCTTGGCACATTTCTTTGTCTTGTAGGTTTGCTTTCCTCCTATGCAGTCCACACAAGTATCACAATGAGTAAAATCTAGAGTACTAAGTACTTTATCTTTTACCAATCACTCAATTATATCTATGGAGATATACCCCAATATCCGATGCCACAACATAGAGGAATCTCCATTCATAACATATCATTTTATATTAGTGTTATCAGGAAAATGCATCGCATTATAATAGACATTATCTTGTAAACAAATTCGAAAAAACCATTTGACAAAGTACTACTCCAAATTTTTTTAGATTTAAATGATAAACTGAAGTTTGAATATGAAAAGTTAAAAGATCCCAAAGGTACAAGTCTTGAAATTGAAATTAAGTTTCTAGAAAACTAGGAACATAAAAGGTGATTTTCAAATTCAAATTAAAGCCACTATTAAGAACTAATTCACATGTCCCAATAGCTTCTACATGTGAAGGCATATTGATTCATGAATAGATACTTTACTCACTTTCCACTGGCTTCCTGTATTTTTGAAAGCCCTACAAGGAAGTCAAAATGTAGATTGTAATTGTAGATCCATAATCAATCCACCAAGTGTTGTCATTCACATAAGCCATATTACATTCATAATAAACACAAGATATTAGATTACATTTTTTTCTAAGCCAATCCTTAAATCTGACGCAATCCTTCCTTATATACCCATTTTTATTTTTATTTTTACAGAAGAAACATTTAGATTCTTTCTTAATGTCAACTTAGGGATGCATTTTGCATTTTCCCTTATTCTTTCATTATTTGCCAAATGAGCACTTTCTCCTAATCCTATAATCAATCCTTCCTCTTGAAAACACATAGTCATGAGTTCATTAATTGATTATTTATTCTTATCTCGTATTGTAAGAGATCTTGAAAAGTGCAGATTGTTTTGGGAGAGTGCTCATAAATAATACAAAAGAAATTATTTGGATATTTTAACCTCAAAGTGCTTAAGCTAGGCTATAATGTCCCTCATCTTTACGATGTATTCACACACCTCTAACACTAGTGAGTTTCATTAATGAAAATTTCATAATTAGGGTCATGGCATGTGCCTTTTTGAAGTTTCAAACTACGCGTCAATAGCTTTCAATAAAGCCTTAGTATTGTTATATTGAGCAACCGAACCACTGATACAATGATATTTTAGTCCTTATGAACATTGCACTAAGGCGGTTGGACTATTCTCATTAGTCATAAAGGGCTATCTCAGCTGTAGTGCTTGAATCAGTAAGAGCAAGCAACTCATCTTTCCTTACAGCATAGTCAATGTTCATGTACCCCAATTGAAAAAAAAAAAAAAAAAAAAAAAACTAACTCTTTCCAAGATTTATAGTTTTCACCATTCAGTATGGAAACATTGTCTTTAAATTCAGAGAAATTCACAGGTTGCGAACTACATATCAAACAATCATGCTTATGTCACAAAAATTGAGGCAAAATATACATGAAATCATGTTTTACTAATGTAAACATGTCACAAATATTAATCACATAATATAAAAACTACTTGTGGGCTAAGTTTTTAATTTAAGTAGATTCATAATTACATTATGAAGAAACTACCATATTTTAGTCATTTTCCTTAATCCCTATGGGTAAATTAATAAAAATGATATAATATTTCATCCTAATAAATCATATTAATGTTATGAAAATTCATGTAGGATAAAATTGTAGGATAAAATTCATCATATTAATATGATTAATTACAATTAATGTCCATAAATGTGATCCGGAGGCTCTTAATATATAATTTAACTAATTAAAGATGTTGTGGCTATTCTCTAATTAATTAAAATATATGGATCATTGGATGTTTAATTTCACGCATCAAATACACAAACATGCATGAAGGAAAAAATAGTAATTTAATGCCACCAAGGGCAAAACAATAATACTTCAGCCAATGGCAAAATTGTAAATTAATTCGGCAAAGGGTGAACTGAAAAATGTATTTTTCCTTTTTTGATTAGGCTTTTAATTAGGTCTTAATTTATGTATTTTTCCTTTTTTTCGGATAATAAAAATAGATAAAAAGAAAACAACAAAAATGAAAAGAAAATAGAAAAAAAAAAAAAAATGCAAATGCGCCGTTGGGGCCTTCGAGCCTTGAGCCCACCCCTCCTTTTTTTTTTTCTCGTGTAGGCCCCCCATAGCTTGGCCCACGTGACCTAGCCTAGCCCCCTTCTTCCCTTTGTCTTCTTCCTCCCGTCTTCTTCTTCCTTCTTCCTTCTTCTACCTCTACAAGTCACGCGCGACGACGAAGACGCGCTCGACGATAGCCGAAACAGAGAGAGGAGCGTAGGCCGGTGTCTGAGGGGACGCAGCATTGAAAGCAAGCATGCCTTCATTGAAATGGAAAGAAGTGACACCGATTCGGCCGACGAAGGAGTGCCGGTCGACACACCAAAGACCGCCGACCCGACCTTCGCCGACCGCCACCCCTCGCCTATAAATAGAGGGCACCAGCTCCATCGAAAGAGGGACCTGAAGGAAGCAAAGCAAGATTGAAGCAACTGAGCTTCGAAAGCTTCCCTCGAGAGAATGCAGTGGAGGCCTGGACGCTCGCAAGCCGAGATCTGAGAGCTTGTAGCCGGAGAGGTAGTGGGTCAAGTCTAAGCAAGCCAGCCGAAGAAGAGGAAGGGCCATCTCGGCACGAAATCTGGAAGGGGGGAAACGTTTGCGAGATCAGCTCCCATCGCCATTATCGTTCCCCCCGCACCATCACCGTTCAATCACTGTTGTTCGCCGTCTGCCCCAACTCCATCATAGCCTTGACGCTGTTGCCTCAACCGAGCCTAAATGCCGGCACCTTAAACTGTACCGCTATCGCCTTAACCAAGCCTAAACACCATCACTTCAAGTTGCGCCGCCGTGCCGTGCCCTCACCGCGAACAAGTAGCAACTACCTTCTGACGCGTTATCTCTGTCGATCCGCCGTTGTCGTCACCGATCCACCATCCCAACCCCTCCATCGATGCCGCAATTAGGCGAGAAGGAGGAAGCATCTCGTTGGGTCAGGTTTGGGTCATAAGTGGGTCACGGCCGGGTAGGGTTCCATGAACCGGGTCGCGGCTGTGAACCGGGACCGGGTGTGGGTCACGAATCAAGTAGGGTTTTTAAACGAATTGGGTTGGGCAAGCATGGGCCGGGTCGTCGGGTTGCTGGGCTCTTAGAAATATAAAAGGGAAGAAGAAGAAGAAACTGGACTGGGACTACACATCAGGCTCAACCTGACCGGGGCTCACACATCAGGCTCAAGCCGATTTGGGCTTGGGCCCGTCAGACCCAGTTCAGTTTTTTTATTTTCCAGAAAATAAAAAAAATAAAAAACATCCATATTTTCCAAATAACCAAAAAAGTAGGAAAAAACCAAAAAATGATTTATATTTTCAGAAAAAAAATAAATAATCCAAAAAATGTTTTTATGTCCAAAAAATGAGAAAAAGACAAAAAAAAAAAATGTTTTTCCTCCACAAATGCATGGAAAATCCCTCAAAAATCCAAAAGCCTTAGAGTTTAAACAAAATTAGATACATGAAGGACATGAGTGATTAACTAGTGTAATCAAGTCCCTGAACTTAGTTTTCTGGTTGCGCATGAGTGAATATTCCTCTCAATATTTCGCTTGGATTTCTAATCGACCCACCCCAAATTGATTAATAACGGTTCTGTTTTAGAATGAACTTACAAGTTAAAATTTGGATTATCAAGTCGTGAATTGGTGGACTTGGGAGAGTTCGGGCTAAGCTTAATAAACATAGTCGAACCATTAGCCTTCGCAGGCGCCCAACCCTATTCGGGTGCCGAAAAAAGAGGTCGTGACACACGCACGCCTCATCCACCGTGTAGGCGCATGTTGCACACACGCCTGCAACTTTACGCAAGTAGTTTCGTGCGCGTGGACCCACGAGCCAACGGTTGCACTCATGTGGATCCCACACCCTATGGTTCCGCACGCATGGATCCCTCAAGCTTCTTCCTCTACATGAACAGAAGCCTTTTCCCCCCATTTTCGTCATTTCAACGCGATTTTGCGGTCCTTTACTTCGCTGGCAACCCATCTCAAACCAAAATAATTCATGTGTTTTTTAGACCACACTGGCGTGACTACATAGGTCCAAATTTCTACAAAAACGACCAAGAAATTGGCCTCGAATCAAACTAAAATTCCCCAAATACAAACCCTTTACCGCCATGACTTTTGCCGTGCAATTAGCCTTCGGCGAACACCGATATGCTAAAATAACCAACAGCTATTCTTCCTCATGATAGTGTGACCATATGGTCTGAAGTTGAGGGGTGGGTTGCCAGAAGTTAGCAAGGATTGGTTATTTTCCTCTTGATCTCAAAATGGTTGAATTATTGTTCATTCAAAAGCCTAAAAAAATACACCAAAAATTCTACAAAAACAAGGCAGAGGCACTAAATATGTTCCGATACTAAATGTTTGATACAAAAATCATATGCGAAAAACAAGATCAAATGTAAAAATGACCTCCAACCATTGTTTGAATTTGCATTTGTTGAAAATTCATGAAGATTCGATGAAATTATGGGAACACTCTACTAGCCCAATCCCCTCGCATACTAATGATGTATTGCCGAATGAGAGTTTTACATTAGATATTGTGATTACCATTATGAAATAAAAAACGTTCTTTTTATAAATCGTTTCTCATCAAGGCGATTACCAAATAGACAATTGTTACGATGAGGTACGGTGGAAAAATTACATATGGAATAGCTGCTAATTAAAAAGAAAAAAAGTGAGTCTGAAAATGTGGAAAATTACATATGGAATAGTTTTACAATTGTATGTATGTATATATAAAACACCCTCGGCTGCCCACCTATTTTTCTTTGCTCCTTAGCTTAGCGGCATTAAAAGCGCCTACTCCATAGCTTGGCGGCATTGAAGACGTGTCCCATCTAGCTGGGTCTCTTGCCAACCTACACGCGACTCCTATTCTTCACATGTGCATGAGTTATAGATAGGGGTGTGCAACGGAAACCGCCTGAACTGGGACCGGACCGACCGGTTTTGGGCGATTCCCACGGTCAGCGGTCCGGTTCCCGGTTCCTAATCTTGGAACCGGCGGCCGGTTGGTCCGGTTCCCGGTTCCAAGGTGGGAACCGGACCGACCGGACTGACCGGACCGGACCAATTTTTTTTATATATAATTTATATTCATATAATATATAAACACATATAATATATTAATATTATATATGAAACTTATTGCAATCGGAATTGCAATTTAGGTAACAACCTCTTATGTGGCCAAGAGACCACTAAAACTCTTGTTGTTACTCTTTATTTATAGAAAAAACTCTACTCGTACTCACACTCTCTCTCTTGCTCCCCTCACTTGCAAACGACAAGACACTTCAAGCCTTAAAAAGTCTCATATCGACTAAACATTCAAAGTATATAAGAGAGATTGTCTATAAAACCTAAGCCAAGCACAACATTTAATCACGTTGTTCATGGGTTTTATGCTTAAAATTAAGCATGAAACACATAAACTATGATTGATATTCACACAAGTGAAGTTTGAATATTTTGCACGTGAAAACATGTGTGGGTAGTTTTATTAGATTGCTCAGAAATCAAATTTGATTGATCAGTCCGGAGCATAATTATTCTTTAGTGAATGGTCATTCTTTAGTGAAAAAAGAAAGTGTCAATTCTTTTGGACCGAACCGGACCGGACCGGAACTGATGGTCCGGTCCGGTTCTCGGTCCTAAGACCAACGGTCCGGTCCACGGTTCCCAAAATTGGGAACCGATTCTCCCGATCCGGTTCCCGGTTCCACCTTGGAATCGGACCGAACCGGGAACCAATCACCCCTAGTTATAGAGAAAGGAAGGAAGGAATAAGGTAAGAGGAAGGAAGGAAGGAAGGAGGGGGGAAGAAGATGACTCTCCCTCTCTCTATCTCTCTCTTCTTTTTCTATTCTCCTTCTTTTGACTTTTTTTCTTTTCATTATTTTGTCATTTCTCAACCCCTCTCTCTCTCTCTCTCTCTCTCTCTTTGCACGCCCATAGACTAGAGAGGGCTAGCCCCCTATCTTTGACTTTTCTACTCTCTTCCCTTCTTCTCTTTTTCTCTTTTTTTTTTCACTTGCAGAGCGCTTCCTCCTCTTTGTGTATTTGGACAAGATCGAAGAGAGAGAGACCACTTTGTGTCGGTCCATGAAAAAGAAAGAAAAAAGCTTTTTTTTTCTTTAATTAATAATAATATGTTTATATTTACCCGAAATGCAATAATAAAATAATAAAATAAAAATAAAGCTTAGTTGATGCAAATAACATTAATGCCTACATGATGTGAAAATCCTTCTTGTTATGGTTGTTGACACCTACATTTTGGCAATCCATTTAGTTATTTATTACATTAAAAAATTGGGAATTAATTCTTAACTCTTACAAAAAAAAAAAAATATCGAATTAAATTGTATAGCATATAGTTTTAAGAGTATTTTTTATTTATTTGCATTTGCATCGAACTGGTGATAGATGGATTTGAATTGGTAGTTCTGAGCTTTAATTTGACGAGTTGGACTAATCCCACGAAGAAAACAAATAAGCTTGAGCCCGTTTTCTTCTTCTTCTTTTTTATGATAAAAAATTATCTTGTGAGAAATAGAGATTTGATACTTTCGGTGATATGACAGTGGATTTTTCAATATCCTCGGATAGGGCAAGAATTATGTATGCTGATTATTATGGTGCCTCCATACCTCTTTATCGCACTCCAAAACACTATGGTGAGCCTTCTTTTCACCTATCTTTTTTTCTCCTCTCAAATTCCATTGATAGTGCATATTTTTTGCTTGAACTAATGCTCTTCTAATAAATCGTTGATGTATGACTTTTATTTTTCACGTGTCACATCCATCACTATTTCTAAGAGTAATTATAGATTTATTTTCAAATGACAATCAAGGACCATATCTATAAAGATGACTTTCTATTTAATATAAAAGAACATGCACCGTCTTTACATCAAAGGAACGCCAACTTATTTTTTTTCCCCACATTTTTCTCCCTTACCTTTAGAGTCTTAATCACAAAAAGCAATTAAGGATGGAATGACAACGTGGATGGACCAATACAATGAAGCCAAATCTTAAAGCATTATTTGGTAATGGAATGTGGCTCCAACTGAATTGACGCAATATACATTGAACTGTTTCCTATATTAAAGATTTGCATCTTGGAACCTAGGGTTTGACATGCTTAGGCCCGAAATGGCCAGACCAACCCTAACTACTTTTCAAAATAAAATTAGGAATAACATATGAAGATTTATAATCAACTCATAAATAAAATTTACAATAAAAACATAACTAAAATCAAATGACCGAGAATATAAATATGCCAATATGAGTTTAATTGGATAAAGTTGCTGCAAACATATAGAAAAAAGATTTTTGAGGCCAAAAATATAATGACTAATCCATTTTAACTTGAAAACAATGAAAAGTCATATTGGATTGAACCTTACTCTGCCTGAGCCGGTTTAGTTCAATTTGGGCATTTCTTGTATTATCGGGTCATCATGGAGATCGGTCATGAGAATCGCAGGCCCGGTTTATTGGTGATGCGGATGCGGGGCAAGCGAATGTATTTTAATTTCATGAAAGGAAGAACCCTAGTGCTTCGTAGATTTCATGAAATACACCAGATGACATGCGTAAAATTAGCACATTTTAGTTCATGTCATTGACAAGAGCACATATTTTTACATAATCTCTTAAAATTTACGAGTGTATTCACGCAGGCTTTTACGGAGGGGCACTAAGGGCTTGTTGTGGAGGAGGTGGTCCATACAACTACAATAATTCAGCAAATTGTGGTATCCCCGGCTCAACTGCTTGCGAAGATCCATCGGCCTTCGTCGATTGGGATGGGATTCACTTGACCGAGGCTGCTTATCATTTCGTCTCCAAACGGTTGTTCTATGGTGGCTTCACATCTCCACCGCTCTTATCTTAATCTAATAACTGAAATTACACACAAACCTCATGTGGATAGTTGCGTCTATCGAAGGTTACTTGCACATTTTCAGAATAACGGAGTTTGATATATCCCATGTATAAGTAGATCTTACGTATGTTTTTTTTTTTTTGGTAAGGATCTTACGTATGTTTTTTTTTTTTAATGATCTTACGCATGTTTGTTTGTAAGTTTATCTTCCAAATTTACACCCTGTTTGTCTAGATCGAATTTACTATGTACGAGGTCTTCTCATATTTTGCCGTATTGGACATAACAAAAGGCAATTGTGGCTAAATTTTCATTAAAAGTGTCCGTCGTTTCTCAAAACTTAGAATATCAAAATTTACTTATTTGCATCTTCATCTTTCATGAACTTGGACAATAATTACTAATAAAAGTTTAAGATCAGGCCAGCACAATTAAAGCTCTATTTATTTTGCGAAAAATGATAATTTGAAAATTATTTTTGAAAAATGATCGCTAACACCGTTACAAAAATGTATGGATAATTATTTCTTTTATTATCCATGAAAGTATTTAAACATAAATTTTTATCGATAGTGAAAACGGTTTTGATTGGCTTTGTCGCTTCCAAATTATCAGTATTCCTACAGGAGATGCAAACACTGACAAGGCATGGACGATTGAAGCTTGTGAATTTCCCCCATTGTTTCAAATAAATGTGCACGAATATGAAGTTGTCGATGTCATCGTTTAAAAGCAACTAATAATTAGATATGACATGTTGGAGGCTGCGGTGGGGTGTCATGATTAGTTTCCACTGCCTTATTAACTACGCTATATTTTAAAATGAGATATATCGAAAATTTTCCAATTTATTTAGTCAATGATGAAATAGTCCATTGTTCTTTATATCGTTTTAGAATTCGTTGGCGGGGAAAACGATGTGTATCCACACCGAAAATTTTATATTATCTTCGAAATATTCCAATTTTAGTATGTCAGATGGGATATTAAAGTACTCTCTTGGAGGAAATGTTAGTTAGGATATTAAACTATTCTTTGGGAGGGAATAAGTTATGGTGAGGATATTAAACTACTCTTTTCGAGGGATTATGTGTAACTTTCGAAGATGCTATCCTTCCACCTAAGTCAAACATTCCGATTCAATTTCATTTCCAAAATGAGTAGTTAAAGAGTTCATTTTCTAAGACTAGCAAAGATGCACTCCGCCATGCGTATGAAAAAGCTAGATAATTGAATTTTTTTACAAAATTGCCTTATTACGAAATATTTTAATTGTAAATTTACAAAAAGAAATTTTTGATATAATATGAAATGTTTGTACATATATATGAAAAGATAAAAAAAAAAAAATCAAGACATAATTATTGGCACAAGATTGGTTATAAGATAGAAAAAAATCAATTTTAAAGTTAAAATACGTGAGAAGTAAATCAAAATAATCAATCATGCGTTCTTTCATTGATAAATTATTTATAAGATGACCAATTGATCATATTTTGTGAAAGAAGAGAAGGACTCATCTTTCCTTACAGCATAGTCAATGTTCATGTACCCCAATTGAAAAAAAAACTAATTGTTTCCAAGATTTATAGTTTTCACCATTCAGTATGGGAACATTGTCTTTAAATTCAGAGAAATTCACAGGTTGCAGAACTACATATCAAACAGTCATGCTTATGTCACAAAAATTGAGGCAAAATATACATGAAATCATGTTTTACTAATGTAAACATGTCACAAATATTAATCACATAATATAAAAACTACTTGTGGGCTAAGTTTTTAATTTAAGTAGATTCATAATTACATTATGAAGAAACTACCATATTTTAGTCCTTTTCCTTAATCCCTATGGGTAAATTAATAAAAATGATATAATATTTCATCCTAATTAATCATATTAATGTAATGAAAATTCATGTAGGATAAAATTGTAGGATAAAATTCATCATATTAATATGATTAATTACAATTAATGTCCATAAATGTAATCCGGAGGCTCTTAATATATAATTTAACTAATTAAAGATGTTGTGGCTATTCTCTAATTAATTAAAATATATGGATCATTGGATGTTTAATTTCACGCATCAAATACACAAACATGCATGAAGGAAAAAAATAGTAATTTAATGCCACCAAGGGAAAAACAATAATACTTCAGCCAATGGCAAAATTGTAATTAATTCGGCAAAGGGTGAACTGTAATAATAGCCAAGGAAGAGAGGTAAAATTGAAAAATTAAAGGATCCGTGATCCTACGGGTGCGTGGCGTGTGCACGCTATTGATACCTAAATTTTGATTAGGCTTTTAATTAGGTCTTAATTTATGTATTTTTTCCTTTTTTCGGATAATAAAAAATAGATAAAAAAGAAAACAACAAAAATGAACAAAAAATAGAAAAAAAAAATGCAGCCCGTTGGGCTAGGCCTTCGAGCCCAGCCCCTCCTTTTTGTTTTTCTCGTGTAGGCCCCCCACAGCCTGGCCACATGACCTGGCCTAGCCCCCTTTTTTCCCTTTGTCTTCTTCCTCCCGTCTTCTTCTTCCTTCTTCCTTCTTCCACCTCTGCAAGTCACGCGCGACGACGAAGACGCGCTCGACGACAGCCGAAACAGAGAGAGGAGCATAGACCGGTGGCTGAGGGGACGCAACATTGAAGGCGAGCATGCCTTCATGGAAAGGGAAAGAAGTGACGCCGATTCGGCCGACGAAGGAGTGTCGGTCGACACACCAAAGATCGCCAACCCGACCTTCACTGACCGCCACCCCTCGCCTATAAATAGAGGGCACCAGCTCCATCGAAAGCGGGACCTGAAGAATGCAAAGCAAGATTGAAGCAACTGAGTTTCGAAAGCTTCCCTTGAGAGAATTCAATGGAGGCCCGAATGCTCGCAAGTTGAGATCTGAGAGCTTGCAACCGGAGAGGGAGTGGGTCAAGTCTAAGCAAGCCAGCCGAAGAAGAGGAAGGGCCATCTTGGCACGAAATCTGGAAGGGGGGAAATGTCTGCGAGATCAACTTCCGTCACCATTATCGTTCCCCCTCGCACCATCACCGTTCAATCACTAATGTTCGCCGTCTGCCCCAACTCCATCGCAGCCTTGACGTTGTCGCCTCAACCGAGCCCAAATGCCGGCACCTTAAGCTGTGCCACTGTCACCTTAACCGAGCCTAAACACCATCGCTTCAAGTTGTGCCGCCGTGCCGTGCCCTCACCGCGAACAAGTAGCAGCTACCTTCTGACGCGTTACCTCTGTCGATCTGCCATTGTCGTCACCGATCCACCATCCCAGCCCCTCCATCGATGCCGTGATTAGGCGAGAGGGAGGAAGCATCTCGTTGGGTCAGGTTCGGGTCATAAGCGGGTTGTGGCCAGGTAGGGTTCCATGAACTGGGTTGCGGCTGTGAACCGGGTTGGGTGTGGGTCGCGAATCAGGTAGGGTTTTTAAACGAATTGGGCTGGGTAAGCATGGGCCGGGTCGTCGGGTTGCTGGGCTCTTAGAAATATAAAAGGGAAGAAGAAGAAGAAGAAAGCTGGGACGGACTACGCATCAGGCTCAACCTGGCTGGGGCTCATGCATCAGGCTCAAGCCGATCTGGGCTTGGGCCCGTCAGATCCAGTTCAGTTTTTTTATTTTCCAGAAAATAAAATTAAAAAACAAAAACATCCATATTTTTCCAAAAAAAAACCAAAAAAGTAGGAAAAAACCAAAAAATGATTTATATTTTCAGAAAAAAATCAGAAATCCAAAAAATGCTTTTTATGTCCAAAAAATGAAAAAAGAGAAAAAAAAATGTTTTTCCTCTACAAATGCATGGAAAATCCCTAAAAAATCCAAAAGCCTTAGAGTTTAAACAAAATTAGATACATAAAGGACACGAGTGATTAACTAGTGTAATCAAGTCCCTAAACTTAGTTTTCTGGTTGTGCATGAGTGAATATTTCTCCCAATATTTCGCTTGGGTTTCTAATCGACCTACCCAAAATTGATTAGTAGTGATTCCATTTTAGAATTAACTTACAAGTTAAAAATTTGGATTATCAAGTCGTGAATTGGTGGACTTAGGAGAATCCGGGCTAAGCTTAATAAACATAGCCGAACCATTAGCCTTCGCGGGCGCCCAACCCTATTTGGGTGCGGAAAAAAGAGGTCGTGACACACGCGCGCCTCATCCACCGTGCAGGTGCATGTTTCACACACGCCTGCAACTTTACGCAAGTAGTTTTGTGCGCGTGGGCCCACGAGCCAACGGTTGCACTCATGTGGATCCCACACCCTATGGTTCCGCACGCATGGATCCCTCAAGCTTCTTCCTCTACATGAACAGAAGCCTTTTTCCCCCATTTTCGTCATTTTGGCGCGATTTTGCAGTCCTTTACTTTGCTAGCAACCCATCTCAAACCAAAATAATTCACGTGTTTTTTAGACCACACCGGCGTGACTACATAAGTCCAAATTTCTACAAAAACGACCAAGAAATTGGCCTCGAATCAAACTAAAATTCCCCAAATACAAACCCTTTACCGCCGTGACTTTTGCCGTGCAATTAGCCTTCGGCAAACACCGATATGCTAAAATAACCAACGGCTATTCTTCCTCATGACAGTGCGACCATATGGTCTGAAGTTGAGGGGTGGGTTGCCAGAATTTAGCAGGGATTGGTTATTTTCCTCTTGATCTCAAAATGGTTGAATTATTGTTCATTCAAAAGCCTAAAAAAATACATAAAAACTTCTACAAAAACAAGGCAGAGGCATTAAATATGCTCCGATACTAAATGTTTGATACAAAAATCATATGCGAAAAACAAGATCAAATGTAAAACAGACCTCCAACCATTGTTTGAATTTGCTTTTGTTGAAAATTCATGAAGATTCGATGAAATTGTGGGCACACTCTACTAGCCCAATCCCCTCGCGTACTGATGATGTATTGCCGAATGAGAGTTTTACATTAGATCTTGTGATTACCTTTACGAAATAAAAAACGTTCTTTTTATAAATCGTTTTCCATCCAAGCAATTACCAAATAGACAATTGTTACAATGTGGTACGAAACATGGAAAAACTACATATGGAATAGCAGCTCATTAAAAAGAAAAAAAGTGAGTCTGAAAATGTGGAATCATATATATATATATATATATATAAAAACACCCTCAGCTGCCCACCTATTTTGCTTTGCTCCTTAGCTTAGCGGCATTAAAAGCGCCTACTCCATAGCTTGGCGGCATTGAAGACGTGTCCCATCCAGCTGGGTCTCTTGCCGACCTACACGCTACTCCTATTCTTCACGTGTGCATGAGTTATATAGAAAGGAAGGAAGGAAGGAGGTAGGAAAGAGGAAGGAAGGGAAGGGGAAGGGGCCGAAGAAAATGATGGCGCGTTTGGTAACGATTCTATTTCCGAGAGTAGATTCTGATCATAACTGATTCTTTTTTATTCTGTTCCCGGGAACTGATTCTAAGCATTTGAAGCCGTTTGGTAACTGTCCAAAATTTCTGATTCTGGAATAGAATTGCGTTTGGTACCGTGTTCATTAATTCTGTTCCAAATCAATTTATTTTAATTTTTAAATAATTTTTTTACTTTTTTACTTTTTTTTCTTTTCTTTTTTTTTTTTTCATTTTTTCATTTTTTTTTTTCATTTTTTTTTTTCATTTTTTCATTTTTTTTTTCTTTTCTTGTTTTCATTTTTCATTTTTTTCTTTTCTTGTTTTCATTTTTTCATTTTTTTCTTTTCTTTTTTTTTTTTTTTTTCATTTTTTTTCTTTTCATTTTCCTTTTTTTTTTTTTTTTCTTTTTTTTTCTTTCCTTTTTTCTTTTCTTTTTCTCATCTTCTTCTTCTTCTTCTTTAGGCGGTCCCCGGACCGGCGACCGGCCAGACGAGGGTCAGCCCTTGTCGACCGAGCCTTGCCCAGCCGGGCGAGGCTCGCCTAGCCCCGCCGGTGGCCAGCCGGCCTCGTCGGGGTTGGGCGTGGCTCGCCGGGCCACCGGCGGGGGCCGGGCGAGCCTCGCCGGTGGCCAAGCGAGCCTCGCCTGGCCACCGGTGGGGTTGGGCGTCGCGAGGCTTGCCCAGCCCCTGCCCAGCCCTTGCCCAGCCCCGGCGAGTTCGCCGGACCTTGCCCTGGTCTGGTGAGCCTCCGGCGAGCTCGCCGGACCGGCGGCTGGTAGTGGCGATGCACGGCGGCGGCAGACGGTGGCGTGCGGTGGTGGACGGCGGTCGCGAGATGGTCAAAGTGAAGAAGAAAATTTCTTGATTTTGATTCTCAAATTCGTTCCCGGAACAAGAATCAACTTTTTTTTTGTTCTTGATTCTATTCCCAATCTGTTCCCGGTAACAAAAAATTTACCAAACGCGATTCTAGGCTGAACGATTTCGGGAACAAAGAATCAGAATTTGGCGCTGTTTGGATGGTTACCAAACAGGGCTTGACTCTCCCTCTCTCTATCTCTGTCTTCTTTTTCTATTCTCCTTCTTTTGTCTTTTTTTTCTTTTCATTATTTTGTCATTTCTCAACCTCTCTCTCTCTCTCTCTCTCTCTCTCTCTCTCTCTCTCTTTGCACGCCCATAGACTAGAGAGCGCTAGCCCCCCTATCTTTGACTTTTCTACTTTCTTCCCTTCTTCTCTTTTTCTCATTTTTTTCACGTGCAAAGCGCTTCCTCTTCTTTCGTGTATGTGGGCAAGATCGAAGAGAGAGAGACCACTTTGTGTCGGTCCATGTAAAAAGAAAGAAAAAAGCTTTTTTTTTTTTAATTAATAATAATTTGTTTATATTTACCCGAAATGCAATAATAAAATAATAAAATAAAAATAAAGCTTAGTTGATGCAAATAACATTAATGCCTACATGATGTGAAAATCCTTCTTGTTATGGCTGTTGACATCTAAATTTTGGCAATCCATTTAGTTATTTATCACATTAAACATTTAGGGATCAATTCTTAACTCCTACAATATATATATATATATATATATATATATATATATATATATATATATATATCGAATTAAATTGCATAGCATATATTTTTAGGGGCATTTTTTTTTATTTGTATTTGCATCGGACTAGTGACAGATGGATTTGAATTGGTAGTTTTGAACTTTAATTTAACGACTTGAACTAATCCCATGAAGAAAGCAAATAAGCCCGAGCCCGTTTTCTTCTTCTTCTTCTTTTTATGACAAAAAATTATCTTGTGAGAAATAGAGATTTGATACTTTCGGTGATATGACGGTGGATTTTTCAATATCTTCGGATAGGGTAAGTGTGACAAAGAGATATTGCGAGCTCATCTTTGCAAGATTTGGAATTTGAGAAAAATTTCATTGCAATATTGAATCTTTATCAATATGTGATAAAATCGGTAGAGGATTGCATTCGGGAGGTGAACTTTGTGGATGTTGATTTGAAAAGGAAATAAAAGCTTCAGTCCCTCACCTATAAATTGGCTCGCATACAGACGGAAAGGAGGGGCGCCACACAATTGAGAATACATGGCCAGGATATAGAGAGCCACAACATGGAGAGAAAACACACGTGAGACAGAGGAGTGTTCAGCCAAGCATCACGTGGCTGAGCCTCTCGGGTGATCTTGATTCACTGTCCATCGTGTACTGCGGTCTTGCTCAGACACGTCTGATCGCACACGCAGGCTTCACTTTCTTGGAGGTTTTTCTAACCATCGTGCTCCCTACGGCACCGGGTGATTGTCCAATACTTCCTGATCCAACATCGAGCCTCGAGTTGCGCCTCCAACAATCTCACGGACATACTATACAACGACGATCCATAGAGAGCAAAAGAGAAAGGAAAACCGTGAGCGTGGCAGCCATAAAAAGGAGACCAGCAGGCAATCTCCCGCACGTGCTCATACTAATAAATTGAAGCATTGTTGGGAGAAGGCCTGTCTTGGAATTTGAAGTCTTCTTTCCACGGCTTGAAGTGTGGAATTTCAGTGAGTGGGCTTCTCTGGGTCCAAGAGAATCGTGAACTGGGGGAAGAGTAGCAGCCACCTGCAACTTCAAATTTTGCCAGATTGAAGGAAACACTACACTAGTCGTCCACGCTTGTGTAGTGTTGTCCTCTTACGGCCACGACGAGCTGCAATTGCAGCCAGATCTTCTTGCTCCGCAACCGAGACCCCACTGACGACGTTCAGCAAAGATATCACCACGAGCAAGCCGTGCTCCATCATCCGAGAACTCAAGTCCCGTGACGATTCGCCTGCGAACCGTGAACTACTCTTGGGCTCCTCATCACCCGGTCTCTGACTTGCGACGACCAGCTGCGAGTTACCCACTGTCTGCAGCGAATTGCCACCACAAGCCACCGGGCTTAGCACCACGAGGATCCGAATTTGGAAGCCAAAATTCGAATTAGGTGAAAATCTTATCTACTTTGATTTCCAAATATTCTGTTTCCTTATTTGAAATATCATTGATGTACATGATTGAAATTTCCAATATGTTATCATGTCCGCAATATCAAATAGCCCTCTTAAATTAGGGACTATTCCCTAATTTCACAACGTGCACACAATTGATAGTCTGATTTCCGGCCTGAAATACGACTCGCAATCGCACGGAAAATTGCCAATCTGATCTCACGCTCGAGATTTGATTCCCGATTTTATTTAAAATTGACCAATCCAATCTCATGCGCGGGATACAATTCGTCAATTTATGGATATTAATCTTATCTTGCTGGATGTGCTATCGTGTTATTTGAATTGATTTTGTTTTCATAAAAAAATCCAAAAAAATTGAGTTAGATTAGGTTCATGCTAGAATATTTCTTGTTTTAGGGTTATTTTGCATAGGGAATTTATTTATTTCGAATTTTTGAAAAAATAAAAATCCAAAAAATGCATTCATTTAGGATATTAGTTTTTTTAAATTTAAATTGCACGTTTAATTATGTGTTAATTTTAATTTCGAATTCCATAAAAAAAAAAAAAAAAAGAAAAACTAAAATTAAGGCATTCTTTGCACGTCATTGCATGTTAGGATAAGATGGCATGTATAATTTTTTAATTAATTACAGGTTTAGATAATTTCTCCTAGATAGGTTGCATTTTATGATTACTTGGTTAAGAAAATGTTCTAGTTTAAATTAGGATTTGGCTTAACCTAATTCCTAATACAAATTGGATGATATCTTAATAATTTTCGCATTTTTCAAATTTCGAATTTCATGGAAAATACCAAAAAAATTATCTTAGAATAAACCAATTTTATTCTCCAAGATAGATTGCATGCTCATTAAGAAAACACAAAATATTACACTTATGTCATATAGTTTAGGTCATATTGCCATGTCATATCGTTTCATGTTAGATTAGTAGTACGCATTGCATAAAGCATCATTCTCATTAAATAAGTGAAAACAGAAATTAAGTGATTGCGTGTTAATTGAAAATCATATCTAGGACTGTCGATGTGAATTATGATCTAACAATACAAATTGCTTTCGATGCCATAAGGTAAGTCCTGCAATTTATTCACTACTTTATCCGAGTGTTAAATTGGTAATTTGCGTACCCACATAATCACCTCACATGTTAGGGAAGCAAATTAAAATCAATTTAAGTTGATTGCCAAACATTTTTTTTTTCAAAATAAAAGAGAAAAATACTGAAAGGGCGTTAGAGAAATCTAACGTAACCAAGTCCCCGAACTCATAATTTATTGTTCGTAAGAGTAAAGTAAATCTCTCATTACTTTACTTGAGTTTCCAATCGACCCACCGAAAATAGATTAGTGGCTAATCCTATTTGAAAATCAATGGCATGTTAAAAACTTGAACCTAAGTCGCAAATTGGTATGGGCTTGGGAGAGCCGAGCTAAATTTAGACTTAGTAATCCATTAGCCAAATCCTAGGTGTTTCACTCGAAATTTAGTCGTGACAATGGCCAATTTAATCCCTTATTTTCTATTCAATTTTAATCCTAAATATTTAATCAAAATTTAGATATTTGTTCTCTCCATTAGAATAAGCAAAAGTATTCTTGATACCATGATAGAGGTAACATATATTGCAAACAATCCCTTGTCAATGCATATGATGCCATGTTGAAAATGAAGAGTTGTTAGATGCTTGCACGGCTTACTCAACCTATAGCATCCAAATACTCTTATTCAGACGGAAGAGGATAGTCACCCAAATTATATAATAAACTTCACGCATTCCACGATCTCTATATAAAACTTTTACACTCAATAACGTCTGGTCATTATTATTCTTAAGTTAATAAAGTCAGACACTTGAATGAAAGTATGTTAAGGAATCGGAATATTTTTATTATTTACTTGAAGGCCCCACTAATTAAACAATCCATGCACGAAACATTTTCTTCAATTTTCAACTTAAAAATTGGTAAATCCCAGAAGAAAGGTTGGTAATCTAGACAGGTGAATTATGGATAATCAAAGATATGAAAAGTTGGTAACTTAAAAAAATGTAAACATGATAACTAACTCAAATAAGAGTCAATAACACAAAATTAGTGGGTAAAAAAAAGTTTGTCAATTACTCGAACCGAGTTATGTAATTTCTAAATAGAGTAATAAATTCCATCAATTGTAAATATGATGAATAAAATTTTAAAAAAATGATTACATTATAATCTTTAATGTACTGTGAGAATAACTTTCAATTATTGACCATAAAAAATCAAATCATGAATAATTATAAATTGTTGTGAAACTCACCTCTTCAAGAATTTGTGACTCATAATAGACTGTTATTTTCACGGTACTCAAAAGACTGTTACATTGGCAAAGCCCAAAAGTTTTTCACTCAATAAAAAGTTGAATCTTAGTAGAAACAAATGAATATTGGTGAGTAACTAAAAGACAATGGGTAACACAAAAGTAGTTGGTAACTTAATTCGAAAAAGGTTATTGGTCACACAAATAAAGGTTGGTAATTTCATATAAAAGTTGGTGAAATTAAACTTTAGTGAGAAAGATAAATTGATAAGTCACTCAAATAAATTTGATAATTTCGTAAAAAAAATTGATTAATTTGATGTTTTGGTAATTTATATATATATATATATATATATATATATATATATATATATATATAAAATTAAAATTTTGTTCAGTAAAAAGAAGTCAATAATTTAATGAGCCCAATAAAAAACAGTAATTAACACAAATAAGATGTAGTTAAAAAACTAGTTTGTAACTTAATTCATAGATTAGCTAATAATCACTCTAATTAAAGTTGTTGATTTCTAAAAATAGTTACTAAATTTCACAAGTAAGAAAAAGAAAATTAGTAATTACTTCAATTAAGGTTGGTAATTTCTTGGTAAGCAATTTACTAAAATTTTGTAACTCTGTAAAAAAAAAAAAATTGATAAATAAAAAGGAAAGGATAAAGTTTATTTGATATATATCTCTCTTATATCCAAATTTATCCTATTTTGAGCGGGCACCAAGCGCGAGATATGATAAAGTTTATCACATCCTAAATTTTATCATGATCGCGAAACACAGCCTTAAGATGTTTATAAAAATTTTAAATAATTTTGATAATAAAAATTTGTTAATTTTTTTAACAATATTGAATATATTTGGTAGGTAATTCAATTGAAAAGTCAATAAGCAAAAGCTAATTGGTAATTTAATATAAAAAATGTAGATAAGTTACTCAAATAATGATCAGTAAATTCATATAAGAGTCGTGTTGGTAAGAAAAGTAAATAAGAGTTGGTAAAAGAAAAAAAAGAAAAAAAGGTTATTAATTTGGAAACTGTAAAAAAGAGTTGATTATTTCCTAAAAGTATCGATAAGTTACTAAAAAGTCGGTAAGTTACAATCATTTACCAACTCTTTCAGAAATATATTTAAGGGAAAAGAATCCGTTTTTTGGGAAGCGGAATAGTAGAATGGTCCCTTTTTCTTAATAACTATCAAAGTTGAACAAGGTCATTGCGTGGTTATCTAGTTTATAAAGCAAGAAGAGAAAGATTAGGCAGAAATCCAGGACATTACATCACAGGATGATCATGAAGCACGTGCAAGAGAATAGAAACAAAAGCCTCGTCCTTCAGTATCTGTATTTAGTTGAATGGTTATCCTTGCCACCTTTGCCTTACACGAAAAGGAAGTAATCCTCAACGTATTCTTTCTTTCTTTGGTATATCCATTGAGATTGTCTGCCACGTCCTTCAGTAACTGTATTCAGTTGCCATGACAGTATATGTGTCTGTATAGTGAAATGTCATTCCAATATACTTCTCTTTGGCACTTCTGTGGCATCAGAGCCTTGGCGAGGCAAAGAAACATGTCTACAGACACCACCCGATATCATAAGAGAATAGGGTTCAGCCATCGCCAATGGCTGGGAGGCGTCACCGCCACCCTCAGTAAGCCATGTGTCTCACCTTGAAGGAGTTTAATTTTTTTTGTTCAAATTTCTTCTCTGTGCTTTATAAAGTTTTTAATGGCGATGCTGGCGCCACGAGCTGCTATGTAAGAGCCAAACTGGCTTTCAATGGCTACATCAGTATTTCCATAGGAACTTGTTTAACTTTAGGATCGACTTGAATAATGAGATACGTACAGTTCAAGAACCCGATTGGACCCAGACCATCCATTTTTCGTCTCCTTGTATAACTTATTATCCTTTAATTCATAAACCTGTGGCGGTAATGTCGGCCACCCTTTGACTGTAGTGTCGTGATAAATGTTCCGTTGTCTTTTAGGTTAAAGACTATGGCGTGGTCAACGTTGCACAAGCAGCAAAACTCAAGATGAGGATGTGCTTTCGTAATACAAGATCCTGGATATCTGACCCCGCCATTTAATAAAAGGTGTGGCTGACCTTTCTAAGCTTCTCCTGCCCGAACTCCATTGCCTGCTTGTATTGGGAAGGTGAGGTTGCTCTGTGGGCTCAAGCTAAATCCTAAGCAGGCATTTCTTTCATCTAAATTCTCTAGTGTTACTCGACATGAAAAAAATGAATATACTAGTCTTCTCCCTGCTCTGCTGGCTCTCTTCAAAGTCCGTTTTGTCGAGCTCCGACCACTACAATGCAATCTTCAACTTCGGCGACTCCCATAGTGACACCGGAAACTTCCTCATTACTGGGGCACTCGCATATCCGGAAATCAAAAACCTCCCTTATGGAGAAACTTTCTTCCACCACGCAACTGGTCGATGCTCAAACGGACGCCTCATTATCGATTTCATAGGTGTTCCATGCTCTTGCTTTAATTTTTTCTCTAGCAGGATCTTTTATTTTTGAATGCTGACAATAAAGTATCGATAACCTCAAAATTAACGTAAAAGAAAAATGAGAATGCAGCTGAAGCATTTGGACTGCCATATCTTCCACCATATCTGGCAGTAGCCGAAGGTCCACCTGTCCGCATGGGAGTGAACTTCGCAGTTGCTGGTGCCACGGCGATCGACGCGTCTTTCTTCTCTGCTCAAAATATTACCTTGTGGACCAATGACTCGTTGAATGTTCAGCTTGGCTGGTTCAAGAGTTTGAAGTCGTCTCTCTGCACCACCAAACAAGGTAAATTTCTACCTTGAGTGATAGAGAAGTAAATCAATGACGAACCAAATGAGGGGCTAGCGAAGGCTGTCTGCCGCTCGATGCTTGACGCTTAGTATAACTTTGATGAAATAGGTGCTATAATTTATCAAATCGTACATAAAGAAACTACTTTATCTTGCCTCCTTGAGATGTGCTATAACTTTTCCTTTTTCTGGGTGCAGAATGTGATGAGTACTTTAAGAAGTCTCTGTTTCTGGTGGGGAGATAGGTGAAAATGACTACAACTTTTCCTTTCTCTTTGGTCGAACCATTGAACAGCTACGCCCTTTAGTACCACAAATTGTTGGAGTCATCATTCGAGCCGTCAGTGTATGTCACACCAACTTCGATTTTTCTCTTGTATTCCACACGAAAGCAATCTGGACTGTGTTTATGAATGGAGCAATTGCACTAATTTGGGCTTCTTCCTATCCCCATATCAAGGACACATTAGGACATAAAGACCTATGGTGTAGTACTTCATTGGCATGAGCTTAACGTTAAATTCACACATTAAAATTAAGGATTGCTTTGAATCACCATATTTCATCTACGAGCACATGTTGGTGAAACACATGTTTTGGTCCAGAGCTTAACATTCAATTTTTCGCAATTAAATCAATGCTCACTTTGTGAGCATGTTGAATATGAAATTAAAAAAAGAATATGAATATATCACTACGCTACTTGAAAAAAAAAAAACTTCTTCTTTCATTAGCTTTACAAAATGTAAACCCTAATAGTAATAACCAAGAGGAAGTTTAGATGTCGCAAAAAAACATTGACATAACTAAAATAGTCACTAATAAAATTGACTCGCGGTCATGGTGACTATTAGAGAAGTATGATGATGTCCATGATGCATAAAGCAGATCCCAGAAGTGATTCATGTATACTTGCAAAATCATCCTTATGATCTCGAGATTGCTTTTTTTCTTTTCTCATTTATCACTATTATCAAGTATCCTTTATTTATTTTTCTTTTTTTCCTTGAATCATCATGATCATGACAGATTCTGATAGAAGAAGGGGCTGTAAATCTGGTGGTGCCGGGACAATTGCCGACAGGTTGCATCTCCTTGTATCTAACTTTGTTTCAAAGCACGAATGAATCGGCGTATGATCCGAAAACCGGGTGTCTCAAAGCTTATAATGCTTTATTCAAGTATCACAATAACTACCTCAAGCAAGAATTGCAAAAACTGAGAGAACAATACCCTCATGCAAGAGTAATGTACGCTGACTATTATGGTGCCTCCATATCTATCTATCGCACTCCAAAGTTCTACGGTCAGCCTTCTTTTCACCTCTTCTTTTTTCTCTCATATGTAATTGTCAACTTATATTTTTTTAATTAAACTAATAATCTTGTGACAGCACATCCATCACCGTTCAAATAAGTAGTTATAGATTTATTTTCAAATAACAATCGAGATTCATTATTATAAAGATGATTTTGAAAAAAAATAAAAATTTGACACGGTCTGTACATCAAATGAAAGCCAACTTTTTCCTTTTTCCCCCACAGTTTTATCCCTTTACCTCTAGACTCAAGATTGATCCTAATCACATAGGGCAATTAAGGGTAGAATGAAATTGATGGACCAATATAATGAAACCAAATCTAAAAGCATCATTTTGTGCTGGAGTGTGGCTCCGAGTGAATTGATTCGATATATATGGGATTGTATCCTAAATTAAAAATCCACATCTTGCAACTTAGGGGTGAGCTAAAAAGACTAGTAGTCCGAAAGCCCGACCCACCCTAATTTTATGGCCGAAATTTTAGGCTTGTCCATTTTCTTTTTCTTTTTCTTTTTCTTTTTCAGTTGAACCGGTCTGAGCTTTTGAGTTTGAGATGCTTAGGCCTGAAATAGCCTAGTCCATCCCTAACTATTTTTTAAAAATAAAAATCACATCAGATATATAAAATATGAAAAATTTCGCATAAATATGCTTGAAACACTTTAATTTAATGATAAATAACGTTTTCTTTATCATATATTTTTTTTTCTCAAAAAAAAAAATTTATTTTCCTCGTATATACGTACACAACAATTATTGAAACATTCCTTATCAATTATATGTAGTGCCATGGGGGCTAACAAGTACCCCGTCTTTTGGTTTGTGAACTAAAATCCAAAAACTGAATTATATACATATAACATCAGCAACTTTCGATTGATGTCATTGACATGAACACAGATGTAGTTACATGATTGTTTTAAAAGTCTATAACTGAAGGTACAGTTTATAATTATTGAAGACCAGGAGATTAACCTGTTCATAATAAACGTGTGCAATCACGCAGGGTTTTACGGAGGGGCCCTAACGGCTTGTTGTGGAGGAGGCGGTCCATACAACTTCAATACGTCGGCGTATTGTGGTCAGCCCGGCTCAACTGTTTGCAAAGATCCATCAGCTTTCGTCGATTGGGATGGGATGCACTCGACTGAGTCTGCTTATCATTATATCGCCAGGGGTTGATTGATGGTGGCTTCATATCTCCACCACTCCTATTTTAATTTAATTATTTACGTTACACCTAAAACGCAGTCAGATAGTTTGTGTCTATCACAGATTACTTACCTATTACCGGAATAATGAAGCTTGGTATGTTACACATATAAACATATCGCAAATATTCTCATCTATAAATTTATCTTCCAACTTCAGTCCCTATTAATTTAGGTTTGGTTTTTTCTCATATTTTGCCATATTGGACATGATATCATGTAATTGTTCTTAGTTTTCAAGTTGAAAGTGTCGGCCACTCTGGAAAATTTAAAATACTAAAAATTTACTCATGTAAATCTTCATCTTTCACGAACTTGGATAACGATTATTCAGATAATAAGATCAAGCCAACACCATTAGGCTTTAGGCATTTATGGCTATCGAGTATAAGGCAAACCTTACACTGACAGATCACAACGATGACCCTGGTTTGATCCATGTGCGCCAACCCCTAAAAGGAGTAATCAATTTGTCTTGATTACGAAAATATATTGTAATTTCGGAAACTCATTTTTCAACGTGTGACAATGCTTTTGTACTTAGTTATGATGATACGTAAAAGTGACTTATGCTTCAGCTTGAATTTATGACATTTCACTACAAAATGTAATGATATTATTACGTTGGTCACCATATATGGCAAGTAATTGCCTTCAACTGAATCCATGATAAAACAGGTCAATCTTAGCTATCAATCCTATGAGTCCCATGTGAATTCCACAAAATTCAATTGTCGTAATTGCACCTAGTTGTAGATTCGGGTCTAGGCAAGAATATCTCATATATAAGGATGAAAAAAAAAAATTATATTCAACACATAGATATAAAATAATTGGTCAATCATGGAAATAACTCAGGTTATGTTGGATTGATTGTATACTATAATCCATCTTAGAGCCCGTTTGCTATAGCTATGGCTGAGGAATCTATGGCTGAACTGTAGTCATGTGTAGTTGTAATAGTGCAATGAAGTGCTACAACGTGTGTGTTTGGTGCAGTTGCCTCTTGAAAATTGTCACAAGTTACTGCAGTTTTGGAAGTGCTATAGTTATGAAATGTTTATCAATCATTTTCATGACTAAAACCTATGTAGCACCGACACTCTCCGGAGCCTTCGTGTCGTGTCCGACACTTCGACACGTGTTTGATATGCTCCGACATGTCCCGACATGCTCCGACACGCGGTCAACAAGTGTCGAAAAATCCAACACGTATTCAACTCTCTTCGACACGCTCCGACACGCAAGTCTGGAATCCTGACATGCAATTCCGACACGCACGTGATCAATTTTAAAAATTTCTAATACTTGAGGGGTCAAAATATAAATATACAAAAAATAAGTAATAAAAGAAGTAATAAAAAAATGCTATAAATATACACGCACGGTCAATTTTTTCTTTTTTCAGTTTTGTTTTTTTTTTTAGAATTGTTTAGTTTTTTTAAAAGTCTTTTACTATGAAAGAAGTAATAAAAATGCTATATATGATAAATAAATAAACTTAAAAATATCATTTCAGCATTTTTCTTTAAACAATGTCTTTTCCTCTAAATTTTATGTGTTATTGTAACAAATTAAAATAATGAATGATATTATTTAATATTTTTCAAGTAAATTAATTCTAGGCTATTATTTATGTATTTATATATAAAAATATAATTAATATATAACGTGTCGGAATGTGTTGGAATTCTCTATTTTATAAAAATAACGTGTCAGCATGTTATGTCGTGTTGTGTCGCGTATCGTGTGTCCATGTCGGTGCTACATAGACTAAAACTATTAGGAAATGCCATATCAAATACCCTCTCTCTCTCCATCCAAATACCTCGCAAGCAGTTAGAGGGCTCACACGAATTAGAATGGAGATAAAGTCCTCATTGAATGATTAAACAAGGACCAAACGCAATCTTCTCGCATCAAGAATTAATTCCTCAAAATAGTTCTCTCTCTCTCACTCCTCTCGATAGTTGACAATATTGATAGACGATTGAAATATTTTTTATTCATTCATTTCCATAAGTAATTTAAAGAATGAATTTTTGAAAAATATTTTCTAAATAATTTATTTTTCACAACACAAAAACACTATATCTCAAGCTTCCAGTTATTTGCGGAGAAAAATTGCTGTGGTTAAAACCAATTTGAGTGTTGTCATTAAGCCAGTACGTACGATAATATTCACTGCAGCATATCTCAGTAATCGGACACCAACCAAAGTCCTCAATGGTAAAACACCATTTGTGTAATTTTTTTTTTAAGTATATGTTTTGGGCGCACTGTAAATGTCAAGCACGTCTTTGACAAGTGCGCTTTGCCGAGAGAATATTCATTGACTATTTTTTTTTTCTCAAAATGGTTACGAATTTTTTTATCTCTGAAACACAAACAATTAATGTTAGCCGCCGTAACGTCACTTTTCGAAAAAAATGTTTTTATCTAGCGCAACATGATAGTTTCTCCTGTTTTATCTATTACTTTCGCAGACGTTAGTGTGCCAAATCAATATGTTTTCTTAATACGTGCATGATTCTTTTACCAATCATATACCCCACCATAGCCGACCATGCCGCCGTTGATGTGCCGACAAGTTACACGATGCGTCGTTCTCAAAGAGGTAGGCAGCCTCCACCAATTCTCATGCCGGTCGCTGCCCTCTTTTCTTCAAAGTAGCGGCTTATCAGTCTAGAATTATTCTTTATTCTAATTTAAGAAGGGGGACGTATCTAAACTACTCCCCCAAGTAGCAACTTTACCGCTCTGAAAGATAATTTCGTCAAAATAAATAAGAAATAACTGCATTAGAAATCTTGAAATTTGTCATGAAAGTATAATTAAATCATAAAATTTTAAAAAATGGAATCAACTCTTACAATTTATCAAATTCCAAAACTTTTAAAAAGTACAAACATGTCTCAAAATTTGTCAAATTGGTCCAATCAAATTCTTTAGATTATTGTACATTTTAAAAATTTTAAGATCCAATTGCACTTGCTTGACAAGTTATAGGACTTGAATGTACTTGTTGAAAGTTCTAGTACTCGATTGTAATTTCTGACAAATTTTAGGACTCGATTGTACTTTAAAAAAAATTATGATTCATTTGTACTGTCGTAATAAATTTTAAGATTTCCAATGCACTTATCTTGTTAATTTATTATGCAGGATTCAACACATCCAAGTTGCGAATATTTCTTATGATTTGACTTCTCAAATAAGCAAGAGTTTCTTTACTCATTTAACCCATTCGATTGGATTTCACAAAGGCTTTACCCATTTAATAAAAGGGTGTCTTTCCTTAATTAAATTGCAAGTCAGCTATTGAAGCTTTGTCTGCCAAAACTCTAGTGTCTATATTGGGAAGGTGAGGTTCCTCTATGATATAAAGGTCAACCCCAAGCAGACTCTTCCTTCATCGAAGTTTTCAAGTATTGTTTGACATGAAAGCCATGAAGATACTAGTCTTTTTCTTGCTCTGCTGCCTCTCTTAAAAGTCCGTTTTGTCGAGCCCTGGGCGCTATGAAGCAATCTTCAACTTCGGCAACTCTCTGAGTGACACCGGAAACTTCCTACTTTCTGGGGCACTTGCATTTCCAGGCATAAAAAATCTTCCTTACAATGAGACATTCTTCCACCACCCAACCGGTCGATGCTCAAACGGACGGCTCATGATTGATTTCATAGGTATTGTAAACTCTCTTTCTAATATCTTGTCTACATTTTTTGATCACTTGTATGAAGTCCTTTATCATAAATGTATTTTGGTCCCTCCTAAATAAATGAAGGTTTTACCAGAAAAAACAATTTGATTCACAACTCAAATAGCACATCATTACAATGCTATCTCATATGAAAACAGCACATGATTACACTTCCAAAGATCATCTGACTTATGTAATCTAGACGACTTTGCATGTCCAATATATAATCCTATTTAAAATGAGATTAGGTTTTCTAGCAGGAATTTTTATTTTTGATCCTACTAATAGAGTGTTTTTAATCTCCCGATGAATGTAAAAATATGAGAATGCAGCTGAAGTATTTGGGCTGCCGTTTCTTCCACCATATCTCGCAGTAGCCAAAGGTCCACCTGTTCGTACTGGAGTGAACTTCGCAGTTGTTGGTGCCACAGCACTCGACCCGTCTTTCTTCTATGCTCAGAAGATTGGGCCACTCTTGTGGACCAATGACTCATTGAGTGTTCAGCTTGGCTGGTTCAAGAATTTGAAGAAGTCTCTCTGCACCACCAAACAAGGTAAAATTTCTACCTTCTATTGTCAAAAAAGAGGCTAAAGGAATTACTGATTCCGTAGTTTCAATGATCGATTTTAATTTTTTATTATTTTTTTCCATTTCACCATTTTAGGTGGTGGTCAACTTTAGCAAATCTAAACATATTTTGATTTCACGAACCAATACAAACAAAAAGACTATAGTTAAAGGACATAATCCGAAGTTAAAAATGTATACACACTGATTGAGAAAATATTGGGTATCTCTTATGTGCTAACGTGACAATTAAGAAGACCCCTAAGAGGGCAACACATGCCGCGTGTGGGGGCCCAAATTTTCAGGCCATTGAACTCTCCTCTCCTCTTTCTCTCTCCTCTTTGCACGCAATTCTCTCTCTTCTGCCTCCTACCTCCCCTTCACGCTCTTCCTTCTCTCTCTTCTCTCTCCTCTCTTCTCTCTCTCACGCTTTGTCTCACCCGACTCTCTCTCTCTCTCCTTTGGTATGACTTTTATGGAAATATGTGCTATAATTTATCAAATTGAACATAAAAAATTCTCTATGGTGGGAGAGAAAGGCGACATTGACTTTTATAAATTATGTGCTTAGTAGAACCTTTACGCAACACGTGTTACAACTTTTATTGTTTATTTTTTGGGTGTGCAGAATGTGATGACTACTTCAAGAAGTCTCTATTTTTGGTGGGGGAGATGGGTGGCAATGACTACATCTTTCCCTTTATTTTTGGTCTAAGTGTTAAACAGCTACGTGCTTGGGTACCACAAGTCGTTGGAGCAATCGCCCGTGCCATGCGTGTATGTTCCACAAACTTACTTTAGCACGAACTTAACGTTAAATTCTAGTTATAAAATCAAAGGACCTCTCTGAGTCATTACGTTTTATTTAGGAGCACATATTGGTGAGACGTTTCTCTTAGGCATGAGCTGATAATGACAAAGAAATGCCTCAATCACTACACTGTTTGGAGAAACTTCTTATTTCAATAGCTGTACCAAATGTAAACCCTAAAACTAATAATCAAAGATGCAGTTGAAATGTCACAAAGAAGCATTGACAATAACTTAAATGGTGACTAGTATTCATAGCACATGTTAACAGAGAGAAAGAGAGAGACCATCAGAGACGTATCATCATCATCATCATCATCATTATTATTATGATGATGAGATCATCATCATCATTTCACACTATTGTCAAGTTTCCATTTTTTCTTCTTATATTCCTTAAATCATTATAACCATGACAGATACTGATAGAAGAAGGAGCCGTGGATATGGTGGTCCCAGGACAGTTTCCAGTAGGCTTCTCCGCCGTGTTTCTAACTTTGCTTCATAGCCCTAACAAATCGGCATATGACCCAAGTGGGTGTCTCAAGGCTTATAATGCTTTCTTCGAGTACCACGGTAACAACCTCAAGCAAGAATTGCAAAAATTGAGAGAGGAATACCCTCATGCAAGAATTATGTATGCTGATTATTATGGTGCCTCCATACCTCTTTATCGCACTCCAAAACACTATGGTGAGCCTTCTTTTCACCTATCTTTTTTTTTTTTCTCTCAAATTCCATTGACAGTGCATATTTTTTGCTTGAACTAATGCTCTTCTAATAAATCGTTGATGTATGACTTTTATTTTTCACGTGTCACATCCATCACTATTTCTATGAGAAATTATAGATTTATTTTCAAATGACAATCAAGGACCATATCTATAAAGATGACTTTCTATTTAATATAAAAGAACATGCACCGTCTTTACATCAAAGGAACGCCAACTTATTTGTTTTTTCCCCACATTTTTCTCCCTTACCTTTAGAGTCTTAATCACAAAAAGCAATTAAGGATGGAATGACAACGTGGATGGACCAATACAATGAAGCCAAATCTTAAAGCATTATTTGGTAATGGAATGTGGCTCCAACTGAATTGACGCAATATACATTGAACTGTTTCCTATATTAAAGATTTGCATCTTGGAACCTAGGGTTTGACATGCTTAGGCCCGAAATGGCCAGACCAACCCTAACTACTTTTCAAAATAAAATTAGGAATAACATATGAAGATTTATAATCAACTCATAAATAAAATTTACAATAAAAACATAACTAAAATCAAATGACCGAGAATATAAATATGCCAATATGAGTTTAATTGGATAAAGTTGCTGCAAACATATAGAAAAAAGATTTTTGAGGCCAAAAATATAATGACTAATCCATTTTAACTTGAAAACAATGAAAAGTCATATTGGATTGAACCTTACTCTGCCTGAGCCGGTTTAGTTCAATTTGGGCATTTCTTGTATTATCGGGTCATCATGGAGATCGGTCATGAGAATCGCAGGCCCGGTTTATTGGTGATGCGGATGCGGGGCAAGCGAATGTATTTTAATTTCATGAAAGGAAGAACCCTAGTGCTTCGTAGATTTCATGAAATACACCAGATGACATGCGTAAAATTAGCACATTTTAGTTCATGTCATTGACAAGAGCACATATTTTTACATAATCTCTTAAAATTTACGAGTGTATTCACGCAGGCTTTTACGGAGGGGCACTAAGGGCTTGTTGTGGAGGAGGTGGTCCATACAACTACAATAATTCAGCAAATTGTGGTATCCCCGGCTCAACTGCTTGCGAAGATCCATCGGCCTTCGTCGATTGGGATGGGATTCACTTGACCGAGGCTGCTTATCATTTCGTCTCCAAACGGTTGTTCTATGGAGGCTTCACATCTCCACCGCTCTTATCTTAATCTAGTAACTGAAATTACACACAAACCTCATGTCGATAGTTGCGCCTATCGAAGGTTAGTTGCACATTTTCAGAATAACGGAGTTTGATATATCCCATGTATAAGTAGATCTTATGTATGTTTTTTTTTTGGTAAGGATCTTACGTATATTTGTTTGTAAGTTTATCTTCCAAATTTACACCCTGTTTGTCTAGATCGAATTTACTATGTACGAGGTCTTCTCATATTTTGCCGTATTGGACATAATAAAAGGCAATTGTGGCTAAATTTTCATTAAAAGTGTCCGTCGTTTCTCAAAACTTAGATTATCAAAATTTACTTATTTGCATCTTCATCTTTCATGAACTTGGACAAAAATTACTAATAAAAGTTTAAGATCAGGCCAGCACAATTAAAGCTCTATTTATTTTGCGAAAAATGATAATTTAAAATTTATTTTTGAAAAATGATCGCTAACACCGTTACACAAATGTATGGATAATTATTTCTTTTATTATCCATGAAAGTATTTAAACATAAATTTGTATCGATAGTGAAAACGGTTTTGATTGGCTTTGTCGCTTCCAAATTATCAGTATTCCTACAGGAGATGCAAACACTGACAAGGCATGGACGATTGAAGCTTGTGAATTTCCCCATTGTTTCAAATAAATGTGCACGAATATGAAGTTGTCGATGTCATCGTTTAAAAGCAACGAATAATTAGATATGACATGTTGGAGGCTGCGGTGGGGTGTCATGATTAGTTTCCACTGCCTTATTAACTACGCTATATTTTAAAATGAGATATATCGAAAATTTTCCAATTTATTTAGTCAATGATGAAATAGTCCATTGTTCTTTATATCGTTTTAGAATTCGTTGGCGGGGAAAACGATGTGTATCCACACCGAAAATTTTATATTATTCCTAATTAATCATATTAATGTAACGAAAATTCATGTAGGATAAAATTGTAGGATAAAATTCATCATATTAATATGATTAATTACAATTAATGTCCATAAATGTGATCCGGAGGCTCTTAATATATAATTTAACTAATTAAAGATGTTGTGGCTATTCTCTAATTAATTAAAATATATGGATCATTGGATGTTTAATTTCACGCATCAAATACACAAACATGCATGAAGGAGAAAAATAGTAATTTAATGCCACCAAGGGCAAAACAATAATACTTCAGCCAATGGCAAAATTGTAGTTAATTCGGCAAAGTGTGAACTGTAATAATAGCCAAGGAAGAGAGGCAAAATTGAAAAATTAAAGGGTCCGTGATCCTACGGGTGCGTGGCGTGTGCACGCTATTGATACCTAAATTTTGATTAGGCTTTTAATTAGGTCTTAATTTATGTATTTTTTCCTTTTTTTTGGATAATAAAAAATAGATAAAAAAGAAAACAACAAAAATGAAAAGAAAATAGAAAAAAAAAACAAATGCAGCCCGTTGGGCTAGGCCTTCGAGCCCAGCCCCTCCTTTTTTTTTTCTCGTGTAGGCCCCCCACAGCCTGGCCCACATGACCTGGCCTAGCCCCCTTTTTTTCCCTTTGTCTTCTTCCTCCCGTCTTCTTCTTCCTTCTTCCTTCTTCCACCTCTGCAAGTCACGCGCGACGACGAAGACGCGCTCGACGACAACCAAAACAGAGAGAGGAGCATAGACCGGTGGCTGAGGGGACGCAACATTGAAGGCGAGCATGCCTTCATGGAAAGGGAAAGAAGTGACGCCGATTCGGCTGACGAAGGAGTGTCGGTCGACACACCAAAGATCGCCGACCCGACCTTCATCGACCGCCACCCCTCGCCTATAAATAGAGGGCACCGGCTCCATCGAAAGCGGGACCTGAAGAATGCAAAGCAAGATTGAAGCAACTGAGTTTCGAAAGCTTCCCTCGAGAGAATTCAATGGAGACTCGAACGCTCGCAAGTTGAGATCTGAGAGCTTGCAACTGGAGAGGGATTGGGTCAAGTCTAAGCGAGCCAGCCGAAGAAGAGGAAGGGCCATCTTGGCACGAAATCTGGAAGGGGGGAAATGTCTGCGAGATCAACTCCCGTCACCATTATCGTTCCCCCCCCGTACCATCACCGTTCAATCACTAATGTTCGCCGTCTGCCCCAACTCCATTGCAGCCTTGACGTTGTCGCCTCAACCGAGCCTAAATGCCGGCACCTTAAGCTGTGCCGATGTCACCTTAACTGAGCCTAAACACCATCGCTTCAAGTTGCGCCACCGTGCCGTGCCCTTGCTGCGAACAAATAGCAGCTACCTTCTGACGCGCTACCTTTGTCGATCCGCCGTTGTCATCACCGATCCACCATCCCAGCCCCTCCATCGATGCCGTGATTAGGCGAGAGGGAGGAAGCATCTCGTTGGGTCAGGTTCGGGTCATAAGCAGGTCGCGGCCGGGTAGGGTTCCATGAACTAGGTCGCGGCTGCGAACCGGGTTGGGTGTGGGTCGCGAATCAGGTAGGGTTTTTAAACGAATTGGGCTGGGTAAGCATGGGCCAGGTCGTCGGGTTGCCGGGCTCTTAGAAATATAAAAGGGAAGAAGAAGAAGAAACTAGACTGGGAGTACGCATCAGGCTCAACCCGGCTGGGGCTCATGCATCAGGCTCAAGCCGATCTGGGCTTGGGCCCGGACCGGGCTCAGTTTTTTTTTTTTATTTTCCAGAAAATACAATTAAAAAACACAAACATCCATATTTTTCCAAAAAAAAACCAAAAAAGTAGGAAAAAACCAAAAAATGATTTATATTTTCAGAAAAAAAATCAGAAATCCAAAAAATGAAAAAAGACAAAAAAAATGTTTTTCCTCTACAAATGCATGGAAAATCCCTCAAAAATCCAAAAGTCTTAGAGTTTAAACAAAATTAGATACATGAAGGACACGAGTGATTAACTAGTGTAATCAAGTCCCTGAACTTAGTTTTCTGGTTGCGCATGAGTGAATATTTCTCCCAATATTTCGCTTGGGTTTCTAATCGACTCAGCCAAAATTGATTAGTAGTGATTCCATTTTAGAATTAATTTACAAGTTAAAAATTTGGATTATCAAGTCGTGAATTGGTGGACTTGGGAGAGTCCGGGCTAAGCTTAATAAACATAGCCGAACCATTAGCCTTCGCAGGCGCCCAGCCCTATTCGGGTGCCGAAAAAAGAGGTCGTGACACACGCGCGCCTCATCCACCGTGCAGGTGCATGTTTCACACATGCCTGCAACTTTACGCAAGTAGTTTTGTGCGCGTGGGCCCACGAGCCAACGGTTGCACTCATGTGGATCCCACACCCTATGGTTCCGCACGCATGGATCCCTCATGCTTCTTCCTCTACATGAACATAAGCCTTTTCCCCATTTTCGTCATTTTGGCACGATTTTGCAGTCCTTTACTTTGCTAGCAACCCATCTCAAACCAAAATAATTCATGTGTTTTTTAGACCACACCGGCGTGACTACATAAGTCCAAATTTCTACAAAAAACGACCAAGAAATTGGCCTAGAATCAAACTAAAATTCCCCAAATACAAACCCTTTACCGCCGTGACTTTTGCCGTGCAATTAGCCTTCGGCAAACACCGATATGCTAAAATAACCAACGGCTATTCTTCCTCATGACAGTGCAACCATAAGGTCTGAAGTTGAGGGGTGGGTTGCCAGAATTTAGCAGGGATTGGTTATTTTCCTCTTGATCTCAAAATGGTTGAATTATTGTTCATTCAAAAGCCTAAAAAAATACATCAAAAATTCTACAAAAACAAGGTAGAGGCATTAAATATGCTCCGATACTAAATGTTTGATACAAAAATCATATGCGAAAAACAAGATCAAATGTAAAACAGACCTCCAACCATTGTTTGAATTTGCTTTTGTTGAAAATTCATGAAGATTTGATGAAATTGTGGGCACACTCTACTAGCCCAATCCCCTCGCGTACTGATGATATATTGTCGAATGAGAGTTTTACATTAGATCTTGTGATTACCTTTACGAAATAAAAAACATTATTTTTATAAATCATTTTCCATCCAGGCGATTACCAAATAGACAATTGTTACAATGAGGTATGACCCATGGAAAAACTACATATGGAATAGCAGCTAATTAAAAAGAAAAAAAGTGAGTCTGAAAATGTGGAATCACATATATATATATAAAACACCCTTAACTGCCCACCTATTTTGCTTTGCTCCTTAGCTTAGCGGCATTAAAAGCGCCTACTCCATAGCTTGGCGGCATTGAAGACGTGTCCCATCCAGATGGGTCTCTTGCCGACCTACACGCTACTCCTATTCTTCACGTGTGCATGAGTTATAGAGAAAGGAAGGTAGGAAGGAGGAAGGTAAGAGAATGGAAGGGAAGGGGGAAGGGGCCGAAGAAGATGAGGGCACGTTTGGTAACGATTCTATTTCCGAGAGTAGATTCTGATCAGAACTGATTCTTTTTTATTCTGTTCCCAGGAATTGATTCTAAGCATTTTAAGCCGTTTGGTAACTGTCTAAAATTTCTGATTCTGGAATAGAATTGTGTTTGGTACCGTGTTCATTAATTCTGTTCCAAATCAATTTCTCTTAATTTTTAAATAATTTTTTTACTTTTTTTCCTTTTTTTCTTTTCTTTTTTTTTCATTTTTTCTTTCTTTTCTTGTTTTCATTTTTTCATTTTCTTGTTTTCATTTTTTCATTTTTTCATTTTTTTTCTTTTCATTTTCCTTTTTTCTTTTTTTTTCCTTTTTATTTTCTTTTTCTCATCTTCTTCTTCTTCGTTTGGCCGGTCCCGAACCGGCGACCGACTAGACGAGGGCCGGCGACCTCACCGGAGCGTCGCCAGCCCGACGAGGCCGGCCCTTATCGGTCGAGGCTCCCGGCAGCTGGGCGAGGCTCACCTAGTCCCGACGGTGGCCAAGCCGGCCTCGTCGGGGTTGGGCGAGGCCTACCGGGCCACCGGCGGGGCTGGGCGAGCCTTGCCGATGGCCAAGTGAGCCTTGCCTAGCCACCGGTGGGGCTGGGCGTCGCGAGGCTTGCCCAGCCCCTGCCCAGCCCCTGCCCAGCCTCGGCGAGTTCGCCGGACCTCGCCCTGGTCTGGTGAGCCTCCGGCGAGTTCGCCGAACCGGCGGCCGGCGGTGGCGGTGCATGGCGGCTGGCAGCGGCAGACGGTGGCGTGCAGTGGTGGACGGCATTCGCGAGATGGCCAAAGGGAAGAAGAAAATTTCTTCATTTTGATTCTCAAATTCGTTCCCGGAACAAGAATCATTTTTTTTTTTGTTCTTGATTCTATTCCCAATCTGTTCCCGTGTACAAAAATTTTAACAAATGCAATTCTAGGCAGAAACTGATTCGGGAACAAAGAATCAGAATTTGGCACTGTTTGGATGGTTACCAAATAGGGCTTGACTCTTCCTCTCTCTATCTATGTCTTCTTTTTCTATTCTCCTTCTTTTGTCTTTTTTTTTCTTTTCATTATTTTGTCATTTCTCAACCCCCCTCTCTCTCTCTCTCTCTCTCTCTCTCTCTCTCTCTCTCTCTTTGCACGCCCATAGGGCTAGCCCCCCTATCTTTGACTTTTCTACTTTCTTCCCTTCTTCTCTTTTTCTCATTTTTTTCACGTGCAAAGCGCTTCCTCTTCTTTCGTGTATGTGAGCAAGATCGAAGAGAGAGAGACCACTTTGTGTCGGTCCATGTAAAAGAAAGAAAAAAGCTTTTTTTTTTTTGGTTTTAATTAATAATAATTTGTTTATATTTACCCGAAATGCAACAATAAAATAATAAAATAAAAATAAAGTTTAGTTGATGCAAATACCATTAATGCCTACATGATGTGAAAATCCTTCTTCTTATGGCTGTTGACATCTAAATTTTGGCAATCTATTTAGTTATTTATCACATTAAAAATTTAGGGATCAATTCTTAACTCCTACAATATATATATATATATATCGAATTAAATTGCATAGCATATATTTTTAGGGGCATTTTTTTTATTTGTATTTGCATCGGACTGGTGACAGATGGATTTGAATTGGTAGTTTTGAACTTTAATTTAACGAGTTGAACTAATCCCATGAAGAAAGCAAATAAGCCCGAGCCCGTTTTCTTCTTCTTCTTCTTATTTTTATGACAAAACATTATTGTGTGAGAAATAGAGATTTGATACTTTCGGTGATATGCCAGTGGATTTTTCAATATCCTTGGATAGGGTAAGTGTGACAAAGAGATATTGCGAGCTCATCTGTGTAAGATTTGGAATTTGAGAAAAATTTCATTGCAATATTGAATCTTTATCAATATGTGATAAAATCGGTAGAGGATTGCATTCGGGAGGTGAACTTTGTGCATGTTGATTTGAAAAGGAAATAAAAGCTTCAGTCCCTCACCTATAAATTTTCTCGCATACAGAGGGAAAGGAGGGGCGCCACACAATTGAGAATTCATGGCCAGGATATAGAGAGCCACAACATAGAGAGAAAACACGTGAGAGAGAGGAGTGTTCAGCCAAGCATCACGTGGCTGAGCCTCTCGGGTGATCTTGATTCACTATCCATCGTGTACTGCGGTCTTGCTCAGACACGTCTGATCGCACACGCAGGCTTCACTTTCTTGGAGGTTTTTCTAACCATCGTGCTCCCTACGGCACCGGGTGATTATCCAATACTTCCTGATCCAACATCGAGCCTCGAGTTGCGCCTCCAACAATCTCACGGACATACTATACAACGACGATCCATAGAGAGCAAAAGAGAAAGGAAAACCGTGAGCGTGGCAGCCATAAAAGGAGACCAGCAAGCAATCTCCCGCTCGTGCTCATACTAATAAATTGAAGCATTTTTGGGAGAAGGCCTGTCTTGGCTTAACCGATTTTGTTTAAAATTGACCAATCCAATCTCATGTACGGGTAGTCCGATTTCCTGTCTGAAATACGACTCGCAATCACACGGAAAATTGCCAATCTGATCTCACGTTTGAGATTTGATTCCCGATTTTGTTTAAAACTGACCAATCCAATCTCATGCGTGGGATATAATTCGTCAATTTATGGATATTAATCTTATCTTGCTGGATGTGCTATCGTGTTATTTGAATCGATTTTGTTTTCGTAAAAAAAAATCCTAAAAAAAAATTGAGTTAGATTAGGTTCGAATATTTCTTGTTTTAGGGTTATTTTGCATAGGGAATTTTTTTATTTCGAATTTTTGAAAAAATAAAAATCCAAAAATGCATTCATTTAGGATATTAGTTTTTTAAAAATTTAAATTGCGCGTTTAATTATGTGTCAATTTTAATTTCGAATTTCATAGAAAAGAAAAAAAAACTAAAATTAAGGCATTCTTTGCACATCATTAGGATAAGATGGCATGTTTAATTTTTAATTAATTACAGGTTTAGATAATTTCTCCTAGATAGGTTGCATTTTAGGATTACTTGGTTAAGATAATGTTCTAGTTTAAATTAGGATTTGGCTTAACCTAATTCCTAATACAAATTGGATGATATCTTAATAATTTTCGCATTTTTCAAATTTCGAATTTCATGAAAAATACCAAAAAATTGTCTTAGAATAAACCAATTTTATTCTCCAGGATAGATTGCATGGTCATTAAGAAAACACAAAATATTACGCCATGTCATATCGTTTCATGTTAGATTAGTAGCATGCATTGCATAAAGCATGATTCTCATTAAATAAGTGAAAATAGAAATTAAGTGATTGCGTGTTAATTGAAAATCATATCTAGGACTGTAGATGTGAATTATGATCTAACAATGCAAATTGCTTTCAATGCCATAAGCTAAGTCCTGCAATATATTCACTACTTTATCTGGGTATTAAATTGGTGGTTTGCGTACCCACATAATCACCTCATATGTTAGGGAAGCAAATTAAAATCAATTCAAGTTGCTTGCCAAACAATTTTTTTTTTTCAAAATAAAAGAGAAAAATACTGAAAGAGAGTTAGAGAAATCTAACGTAACCAAGTCCCCGAACTCATAATTTCTGGTTCGTAAGAGTAAAGTAAATCTCTCATTACTTTACTTGAGTTTCCAATTGACCCACCGAAAATAGATTAGTGGCTAATCCTATTTGAAAAATCAATGGCATGTTAAAAACTTGAACCTAAGTCGCAAATTGGTATGGGCTTGGGAGAGCCCGAGCTAAATTTAGACTTAGTAATCCATTAGCCAAATCCTAGGTGGTTCACTCAAAATTTAGTTGTATTCTTGATACCATGATAGAGGTAACATATATTGCAAACAATCCCCTGTCAATGCATATGATGCCATGTTGAAAATGAAGAGTTGTTAGATGCTTGCACGGCTTGCTCAACCTATAGCATCCAAATACTCTTATTTAGACGGAAGAGGATAGTCAACCAAATTATATAATAAACTTCACGCATTCAACGATCTCTATATAAAACTTTTTACACTCAATAACGTCTGGTCATTATTATTCTTAAAGTTAATAAAGTCAGACACTTGAATGAAAGTATGTTAAGGAATCGGAATATTTTTATTATTTACTTGAAGGCCCCACCAATTAAACAATCCACGCACGAAACATTTTCTTCAATTTTCAACTTAAAAAATTGGTAAATCCCACAAGAAAGGTTGGTAATCTAGACAGGTAAATTATGGATAATCAAAGATATGAAAAGTTGGTAACTTAAAAAAAAAAAAAGTAAACATGATAACTAACTCAAATAAGAGTCAATAACACAAAATTAGTGGGTAAAATAATTTTACAAAAAGTTTGTCAATTACTTGAACCGAGTTATGTAATTTCTAAATAGAGTAATAAATTCCATCAATTGTAAATATGATGAATAAAATTTTAAAAAATGATTACATTATAATCTTTAATGTACTGTGAGAATAACTTTCAATTATTGACCATAAAAATCAAATCATGAATAATTATAAATTGTTGTGAAACTCATTTCTTCAAGAATTTGTGACTCATAATAGACTGTTATTTTCACGGTACTCAAAGGACTGTTGTATTGGCAAAGCCCAAAAGTTTTCACTCAATAAAAAGTTGAATCTTAGTAGAAACAAATGAATATTGGTGAGTAACTTAAAAGACAATGGGTAACACAAAAGTAGTTGGTAACTTAATTCGAAAAAAGGTTATTGGTCACACAAATAAAGGTTGGTAATTTCATATAAAAGTTGGTGAAATTAAACTTTAGTAAGAAAGATAAATTGATAAGTCACTCAAATAAATTTGATAATTTCATAAAAAAATTGATTAATTTGATGTTTTAGTAATTTATATATATAAATTAAAATTTTGTTCAGTAAAAAGAAGTCGATAATTTAATGAGCCCAATAAAAAACAGTAATTAACACAAATAAGATGTAGTTAAAAAACTAGTTTGTAAGTTAATCATAGATTAGCTAATAATCACTCTAATTAAAGTTGTTGATTTCTAAAAATGGTTACTAAAATTTACTAAAATTAGTAATTACTTCAATTAAGGTTGGTAATTTCTTGGTAAGCAATTTACTAAAATTTTGTAACTCTGTAAAAAAAAAAATGATAAATAAAAAGGAAAGGATAAAGTTTATTTGGTCTATATCTCTCTTATATCCAAATTTATCTTATCTTTGAGCGGGCACCAAGCGGGAGATATGATAAAGTTTATCACATCCTAAATTTTATCATGATCACGAAACACAGCCTTAAGATGTTTATAAAAATTTTAAATAATTTTGATAATAAAAATTTGTTAATTTTTTTAACAATATTGAATATATTTGGTAATTAATTCAATTGAAAAGTCAATAAGCAAAAGCTAATTGGTAATTTAATATAAAAAATGTAGATAAGTTACTCAAATAATGATCAGTAAATTCATATAAGAGTTGTGTTGGTAAGAAAAGTAAATAAGAGTTGGTAAAAGAAAAAAAAAAAAAAAAAAAGGTTATTAATTTGGAAACTGTAAAAAAGAGTTGATTATTTCCTAAAAGTATCGATAAGTTACTAAAAAGTCGGTAAGTTACAATCATTTACCAACTCTTTCAGAAATATATTTCAGGAAAAGAATCCGTTTTTTGGGAAGCGGAATAGTAGAATGGTCCCTTTTCTTAATAACTATCAAAGTTGAACAAGGTCATTGCGTGGTTATCTAGTTTATAAAGCAAGAAGAGAAAGATTAGGCAGAAATCCAGGACATTACATCACAGGATGATCATGAAGCACGTGCAAGAGAATAGAAACAAAAGCCTCGTCCTTCAGTATCTGTATTTAGTTGCGTGGTTATCCTTGCCACCTTTGCCTTACACGAAAAGGAAGTAATCCTCAACGTATTCTTTCTTTCTTTGGTATATCCATTGAGATTGTCTGCCACGTCCTTCAGTAACTGTATTCAGTTGCCATGACAGTATGTGTCTGTATAGTGAAATGTCATTCCAATATACTTCTCTTTGGCACTTCTGTGGCATCAGAGCCTTGGCGAGGCAAAGAAACATGTCTACAGACACCACCCGATATCATAAGAGAATAGGGTTCAGCCATCGCCAATGGCTGGGAGGCGTCACCGCCACCCTCCGTAAGCCATGTGTCTCACCTTGAAGGAGTTTAATTTTTTTGTTCAAATTTCTTCTCTGTGCTTTATAAAGTTATTAATGGCGATGCTGGCGCCACGAGCTGCTATGTAAGAGCCAAACTGGCTTTCAATGGCTACATCAGTATTTCCATAGGAACTTGTTTAACTTTAGGATCGACTTGAATAATGAGATACGTACAGTTCAAGAACCCGATTGGACCCAGACCATCCATTTTTCGTCTCCTTGTATAACTTATTATCCTTTAATTCATAAACCTGTGGCGGTAATGTCGGCCACCCTTTTACTGAAGTGTCGTGATAAATGTTCCGTTGTCTTTTAGGTTAAAGACTATGGCGTGGTCAACGTTGCACAAGCAGCAAAACTCAAGATGAGGATGTGCTTTCGTAATACAAGATCCTGGATATCTGACCCCGCCATTAAATAAAAGGTGTGGCTGACCTTTCTCAGCTTCTCCTGCCCGAACTCCATTGCCTGCTTGTATTGGGAAGGTGAGGTTGCTCTGTGGGCTCAAGCTAAATCCTAAGCAGGCATTTCTTTCATCTAAATTCTCTAGTGTTACTCGACATGAAAACAATGAATATACTAGTCTTCTCCTGCTCTGCTGCCTCTCTTCAAAGTCCGTTTTGTCGAGCTCCGACCACTACAATGCAATCTTCAACTTCGGCGACTCCCATAGTGACACCGGAAACTTCCTCATTACTGGGGCACTCGCATATCCGGAAATCAAAAACCTCCCTTATGGAGAAACTTTCTTCCACCACGCAACTGGTCGATGCTCAAACGGACGCCTCATTATCGATTTCATAGGTGTTCCATGCTCTTGCTTTAATTTTTCTCTAGCAGGATCTTTTATTTTTGAATGCTGACAATAAAGTATCGATAACCTCAAAATTAACGTAAAAGAAAAATGAGAATGCAGCTGAAGCATTTGGACTGCCATATCTTCCACCATATCTGGCAGTAGCCGAAGGTCCACCTGTCCGCATGGGAGTGAACTTCGCAGTTGCTGGTGCCACGGCGATCGACGCGTCTTTCTTCTCTGCTCAAAATATTACCTTGTGGACCAATGACTCGTTGAATGTTCAGCTTGGCTGGTTCAAGAGTTTGAAGTCGTCTCTCTGCACCACCAAACAAGGTAAATTTCTACCTTGAGTGATAGAGAAGTAAATCAATGACGAACCAAATGAGGGGCTAGCGAAGGCTGTCTGCCGCTCGATGCTTGACGCTTAGTATAACTTTGATGAAATAGGTGCTATAATTTATCAAATCGTAAATAAAGAAACTACTTTATCTTGCCTCCTTGAGATGTGCTATAACTTTTCATTTTCTGGGTGCAGAATGTGATGAGTACTTTAAGAAGTCTCTGTTTCTGGTGGGGGAGATAGGTGAAAATGACTACACCTTTTCCTTTCTCTTTGGTCGAACCATTGAACAGCTACGCCCTTTAGTACCACAAATTGTTGGAGTCATCATTCGAGCCGTCAGTGTATGTCACACCAACTTCGATTTTTCTCTTGTATTCCACACGAAAGCAATCTGGACTGTGTTTATGAATGGAGCAATTGCACTAATTTGGGCTTCTTCCTATCCCCATATCAAGGACACATTAGGACATAAAGACCTATGGTGTAGTACTTCATTGGCATGAGCTTAACGTTAAATTCACACATTAAAATTAAGAATTGCTTTGAATCACCATGTTTCATCTACGAGCACATGTTGGTGAAACACAAGTTTTGGTCCAGAGCTTAACATTCAATTTTTCGCAATTAAATCAATGCTCACTTTGTGAGCATGTTGAATATGAAATTAAAAAGAGAATATGAATATATCACTACGCTACTTGAAAAAAAGAAAAAAAAAACTTCTTCTTTCATTAGCTTTACAAAATGTAAACCCTAATAGTAATAACCAAGAGGAAGTTTAGATGTCGCAAAAAAACATTGACATAACTAAAATAGTCACTAATAAACTTGACTCGCGGTCACGGTGACTATTAGAGAAGTATGATGATGTCCATGATGCATAAAGCAGATCCCAGAAGTGATTCATGTATACTTGCAAAATCATCCTTATGATTTGTCTCGAGATTGCTTTTTTTCTTTTCTCATTTATCACTATTATCAAGTATCCTTTATTTTTTTTCTTTTTTTCCTTGAATCATCATGATCATGACAGATTCTGATAGAAGAAGGGGCTGTAAATCTGGTGGTGCCGGGACAATTGCCGACAGGTTGCATCTCCTTGTATCTAACTTTGTTTCAAAGCACGAATGAATCGGCGTATGATCCGAAAACCGGGTGTCTCAAAGCTTCTAATGCTTTATTCAAGTATCACAATAACTACCTCAAGCAAGAATTGCAAAAACTGAGAGAACAATACCCTCATGCAAGAGTAATGTACGCTGACTATTATGGTGCCTCCATATCTATCTATCGCACTCCAAAGTTCTACGGTCAGCCTTCTTTTCACCTCTTCTTTTTTCTCTCATATGTAATTGTCAACTTATATTTTTTAATTAAACTAATAATCTTGTGACAACACATCCATCACCGTTCAAATAAGTAGTTATAGATTTATTTTCAAATAACAATCGAGATTCATTATTATAAAGATCATTTTGAAAAAAAATAAAAATTTGACACGGTCTGTACATCAAATGAAAGCCAACTTTTTCCTTTTTCCCCCGCAGTTTTATCCCTTTACCTCTAGACTCAAGATTGATCCTAATCACATAGGGCAATTAAGGGTAGAATGAAATTGATGGACCAATATAATGAAACCAAATCTAAAAATGAAATTGATGGACCAATATAATGAAACCAAATCTAAAAGCATCATTTTGTGCTGGAGTGTGGCTCCGAGTGAATTGATTCGATATATATGGGATTGTATCCTAAATTAAAAATCCACATCTTGCAACTTAGGGGTGAGCTAAAAAGACTAGTAGTCCGAAAGCCCGACCCACCCTAATTTTATGGCCGAAATTTTAGGCTTGTCCATTTTCTTTTTCTTTTTCTTTTTCTTTTTCTTTTTCAGTTGAACCGGTCTGAGCTTTTGAGTTTGAGATGCTTAGGCCTGAAATAGCCTAGTCCATCCCTAACTATTTTTTAAAAATAAAAATCACATCAGATATATAAAATATGAAAAATTTCGCATAAATATGCTTGAAACACTTTAATTTAATGATAAATAACGTTTTCTTTATCATATATTTTTTTCTCAAAAAAAAATTTATTTTCCTCGTATATACGTACACAACAATTATTGAAACATTCCTTATCAATTATGTAGTGCCATGGGAGCTAACAAGTACCCCGTCTTTTGGTTTGTGAACTAAAATCCAAAAACTGAATTATATACATATAACATCAGCAACTTTCGGTTGATGTCATTGACATGAACACAGATGTAGTTACATGATTGTTTTAAAGTCTATAACTGAAGGTACAGTTTATAATTATTGAAGACCAGGAGATTAACCTGTTCATAATAAACGAGTGCAATCACGCAGGGTTTTACGGAGGGGCCCTAACGGCTTGTTGTGGAGGAGGCGGTCCATACAACTTCAATACGTCGGCGTATTGTGGTCAGCCCGGCTCAACTGTTTGCAAAGATCCATCAGCTTTCGTCGATTGGGATGGGATTCACTCGACTGAGTCTGCTTATCATTATATCGCCAGGGGGTTGATTGATGGTGGCTTCATATCTCCACCACTCCTATTTTAATTTAATTATTTACGTTACACCTAAAACGCAGTCAGATAGTTTGTGTCTATCACAGTTTACTTACCTATTACCGGAATAATGAAGCTTGGTATGTTACACATATAAACATATCGCAAATATTCTCATCTATAAATTTATCTTCCAACTTCACTCCCTATTAATTTAGGTTTGGTTTCTTCTCATATTTTGCCATATTGGACATGATATCATGTAATTGTGCTTAGTTTTCAAGTTGAAAGTGTCGGCCACTCTGGAAAATTTAAAATACTAAAAATTTACTCATGTAAATCTTCATCTTTCACGAACTTGGATAACGATTATTCAGATAATAAGATCAAGCCAACACCATTAGGCTTTAGGTATTTATGGCTATCGAGTATAAGGCAAACCTTACACTGACAGATCACAACGATGACCCTGGTTTGATCCATGTGCGCCAACCCCTAAAAGGTAATCAATTTGTCTTGATTACGAAAATATATTGTAATTTCGGAAACTCATTTTTCAACGTGTGACAATGCTTTTGTACTTAGTTATGATGATACGTAAAAGTGACTTATGCTTCAGCTTGAATTTATGACATTTCACTACAAAATGTAATGATATTATTACGTTGGTCACCATATATGGCAAGTAATTGCCTTCAACTGAATCCATGATAAAACAGGTCAATCTTAGCTATCAATCCTATGAGTCCCATGTGAATTCCACAAAATTCAATTGTCGTAATTGCACCTAGTTGTAGATTCGGGTCTAGGCAAGAATATCTCATATATAAGGATGAAAAAAATTATATTCAACACATAGATATAAAATAATTGGCCAATCATGGAAATAACTCAGGTTATGTTGGATTGATTGTATACTATAATCCATCTTAGAGCCCGTTTGCTATAGCTATGGCTGAGGAATCTATGGCTGAACTGTAGTCATGGGTAGTTGTAATAGTGCGATGAAGTGCTACAACGTGTGTGTTTGGTGCAGTTGCCTCTTGAAAATTGTCACAAGTTACTGCAGTTTTGGAAGTGCTATAGTTATGAAATGTTTATCAATCATTTTCATGACTAAAACCTATGTAGCACCGACACTCTCCGGGAGCCTTCGTGTCGTGTCCGACACTTCGACACGTGTTTGATATGCTCCGACATGTCCCGACATGCTCCGACACGCGGTCAACAAGTGTCGAAAAATCCAACATGTATTCAACTCTCTTCGACACGCTCCGACACGCAAGTCTGGAATCCTGACATGCAATTCCGACACGCACGGGATCAATTTTAAAAATTTCTAATACTTGAGGGGTCAAAATATAAATATACAAAAAATAAGTAATAAAAGAAGTAATAAAAAAATGCTATAAATATACACGCACGGTCAATTTTTTCTTTTTTCAGTTTTGTGTCTTTTACTATGAAAGAAGTAATAAAAAATGCTATATATGATGTGACATCCCGATTTTCCTATCCTATTTTCAATAAATTGAGACGGGCATTTCGTTGGCACGCATATAGTTCTTTTCCTTGAGTCGGCCACTCATGTGAAAACTAGTCTATCGGGTGAAGCCGTTAAGAGTTTCTAATGCATCGGACTCGAGAATTTGACCAGGAAGCGACCTTTCGATCGAGCTAATCTGCAAGGGTCATTACGGCACAAATAAAAATCGATTAGAGACCGGAGATAGGTTGACTCGACAGAGGCATGTGATCGAGTGTGGGTGATTCCACCAGATCGCACAATTCTCGTCGATCGGCACTGGACCGACTTTTCTATCGATTGGGTACCATGTGTTCGTATTTGAAACCTTGAGATTTCCTCGACAACCGAAAGTCGCCAATGTTTCAAAGATGTACATTGTGGCTTGAGATGATCAACCACAGGTCAAATGCATGAAAATTTCTAAAGGCTATTCGGTAGGTTGGGCCGCGCTAGTATCTTGCCAAAGCGAAATTAACCGTGAAATTGAGATCGAATTCAGAAATTGGAAGTCTGGGTATGTCACAAATCATTTTAGGAGCATTGATTAATCTTCGGAAGATTTTTCATGCAAGTCGAGCTTTTTAGCAAAATAATCAAGAAATGGCTAATTTGGCTCGAGAAATTAGTATGCCGCTTTTGGTCGCGCTTTTGGGATCTAAGTTGATTATATAGACAAGTGAAGATGTGAATTAAAGTGTGGTGACATTGGATTAATTTTATGGACTTCAATTGGACTCAATTGGAAGAGAATTGATGAGAATTGAAGAAATTGGATGAACAAGAATTGGATCCCGGCGGAAAATGAAATTTGCAACCAAGTGATGTCATGGTGTGGGGGCAAGAATGGCTAGGATGTTGACAAGTGTAAGATGGAGATTTGATTTCAAAAAGGGCACCCATCAACATCATCTTCAAGCTTGGGAAGAGAGAGAGAGAGAGAGAGGGGGAGGAGCTGCTCGTGCGACCAGCCCCGACGCCGCCTCCATCCGCTCGACCGGCCGCCCATCGCCGGAGTTCGCCACCTCGCCGTCATGCCGAACCGCCGTTGGCCGACCCCCTCTCCTTCCCTTTCCTCTCCCATTGCGGTCTCTCTTCTCCATCTCCCTTGGCTACTTCGAGACCCAGCAGCAACCAGAGAAGTCCCGTTCGAAGCTGCACGCCAGCCGGAGGTCTCGCCGTTCACCCGTTGCCGCCGTCGCGCGTCTACCTCGCGCTCGCCCGCACCTGGCCGCACGCCGCTCCACCCGCTTCGCCCAGCTCGTCGTCCCGAGCTGCTGTTCAGCTCGCGCAAGAGCTGCCGGAGCTCATTCGTCGCCGCCGTGCACCGCCGTTCGTCGCCGCCAGCCACCGCTGTAGCTCCTCCGCCCTTTCCGACCCGAACTAGCGCCGGATCTACCCTTCCTCGGCCTCAAACCGCCATGGACAGCAGCTGAAAAAAATGGGTATGCAGTGGACGTTTGGCCCGTTTTGGCCGCCTTCCCAAGCCCGGATGCTCGGCCCGCTTTGAGGAAAGTTGTTCTCCTCGGCGTCCTCGTCGTTTTGGTCCGCTCGGCTCGCTAATCCGGTGAGTTTAACTCACTAAACCTCGCTTAGAGGGTTAATTATGCTTTAGGTGTGCTTAGTTTATGTTAATTGTGATTAGGTGGTTAGTTTAATTTAATTAAGTGTGGATTATATTAATGTGTTTAATTAGCTTAAAGTGAGTTTAATTTAAGGCTAAATGAAGGTTTATATTAATATAAGCCTTGATGTGACATAAAGGAATTTTTTGATTTATTTAAATATTTCGAAATTATTTAATAATTTAATAATATATCATTATTCGAAATTATTAAAATATTATTATTTAATTATTTTCGGAATAAATTTAATTATTTATTAAATTCCGAAAATTTTGTCGGGACCCTAAATTCTCAGAATTTCGTGCCGGTCGCTGCTGTGTAGTCGGATTTTGAAATTGATTATTGGATATTATAAATTGAGCATGGATTGTGAAAAATATGGATATTATTATTATATTAATTTTCGGAATAAATTTAATTATTTAATAAATTCCGAAAAATTATTTTGGGACCATAAATTCTCAGAATTTCGTGATGATCGCTGATGTGCATTTAGAATTTGAATTTGATGAATGTATGTGGCAAATTGAGTGTTGATGGTGGTAAATGGAGATTTTATTGATAAAAACCCAAGTGTCGGGCTTGGATGCAAAAATTGGATTTTAATGATTATATTAAATAGTGGGGTTTGAAAAAGTGAGATATTGGCTTTTTGATTTGAAATTAGCGTGTCCCTACACACGTGAGTAATTTCTGGGATATTTTTAATGTGAAGAAAAATGGCCGGGATCACTATTTTAAGTGGAAGCATTGATTGAAATATAAAGTGTCATGGGGCCGAGTATGCTTTGGCTGTGTGATAACTAAGAGGAATCGTCCTGGGCTATTGAGCCAGACTTGCCCCTATATGGGATGCCCACGCGGTGGATGCGGGTCGCAGTTGATTCTGGGCCCATGCTTCTTCAGGAACGCCGTCGATGTACTGACGAAGCCGCACTCCAAGGTGGGGAGGCGATGCCTGGCTATATGCCAGTAGATAGCCGAACAACGAGTAGGCTATGCCCTTGTGTGGCAGTGAATAACAATTGGAATGCATGTTGAGTGTTGTTGATGTGTCGGATTATGGGACGGAATTGTGTGGCATGGAATGGGACGTGTCATAACGATTTAGTTTTATAATCAGGACCCCCGCGGTTGTTGGTTATATGAAAGTGATTGCGTTCCGGTTGTTTAAGTCCCTCTTACTATCTATGATTGAGTGATTTGAATTGCGCTAACTTGCAGGAAGGAACTGAGGCGAGGTAAGTCTTATGTGTGATGTGGCTAGGCCACCCGGGGTGTATTTTCTTTCTAATAGGGGTTTAGGGGGTTGAACTTGCTGGGACATCATCTCATCTCGGTTGTGGGATTAAAATTTCAGGTCCCTAGATGGCGGTCGTGGAGGACCCGAAGCCCTAAGTCTGGAAAGGTGGAGACTGAAGTATTGGTGAACGTGTCCTGCTAGTTGGGTTTAGGATAGTTCCCATTTTGTCGAGCTGGTCTATTTTGTAGACGGTCCAGTGTTGTATTCAAACCCTTTGTGTTTGTAAATGAGTGTTTGGTATTGTGATTGATTGCCTGCCTTTCTATCCCAAGTTAAATGTTGTTAGGGAATTTGTTTCGCTTCTGCATGCGTAATAAAATGAATGGGTCGGCGACTTATCCTGGGATGTCGCATATTTGATCGACCGTATTGGGATGTGCGCGCGCTCAGGGTTCGGGCGTGACATATGATAAATAAATAAATTTAAAAATATCATTTCAGCATTTTTCTTTAAACAATGTTTTTCCTCTAAATTTTATGTGTTATTGTAACAAATTAAAATAATGAATGATATTATTTAATATTTTTCAAGTAAATTAATTCTATGCTATTATTATTATTATTATTATTATTATGATTATTATGATTATTATTATTATTATTATTATTATTATTATTATTATTATTATTATTATTTATGTATTTATATATAAAAATATAATTAATATATAACGTGTCGGAATGTGTTGGAATTCCCTATTTTATAAAAATGACGTGTCGGCATGTTATGTCGTGTTGTGTCGCGTATCGCGTGTCCATGACGGTGCTACATAGACTAAAACTATTAGGAAATGCCATATCAAATACCCTCTCTCTCCATCCAAATACCTCGCAAGCAGTTAGAGGGCTCACACGAATTAGAATGGAGATAAAGTCCTCATTGAATGATTAAACAAGGACCAAACGCAATCTTCTCGCATCAAGAATTAATTCCTCAAAATAGTTCTCTCTCTCTCTCTCACTCCTCTCGATAGTTGACAATATTGATAGACGATTGAAATATTTTTTATTCATTCATTTTCATAAGTAATTTAAAGAATGAATTTTTGAAAAATATTTTCTAAATAATTTATTTTTCGCAACACAAAAACACTATATCTCAAGCTTCCAGTTATTTGCGGAGAAAAATTGCTGTGGTTAAAACCAATTTGAGTGTTGTCATTAAGCAAGTACGTACGATAATATTCACTGCAGCATATCTCAGTAATCGGACACCAACCAAAGTCCTCAATGGTAAAACACCATTTGTGTAATTTTTTTTTTAAGTATATGTTTTGGGCGCACTGTAAATGTCAAGCACGTCTTTGACAAGTGCGCTTTGCCGAGAGAATATTCATTGACTATTTTTTTTTTTTTTTTTCTCAAAATGGTTACGAATTTTTTTATCTCTGAAACACAAACAATTAATGTTAGCCGCCGTAACGTCACTTTCCGAAAAAAATGTTTTTATCTAGCGCAACATGATAGTTTCTCCTGTTTTATCTATTACTTTCGCAGACGTTAGTGTGCCAAATCAATATGTTTTCTTAATACGTGCATGATTCTTTACCAATCATAGACTCCACCATAGCCGCCCATGCCGCCGTTGATGTGCCGACAAGTTACACGATGCGTCGTTCTCGAAGAGTTAGGCAGCCTCCACCAATTCTCATGTCGGTCGCTGCCCTCTTTTCTTCAAAGTAGCGGCTTATCAATCTAGAATTATTCTTTATTCTAATTTAAGAAGGGGGACGTATCTAAACTACTCCCCCAAGTAGCAACTTTACCGCTCTTAAAGATAATTTCGTTAAAACAAATAAGAAATAACTGCACTGGAAATCTTGAAATTTGTCATGAATGTTGTAAAATATCATGTGGTGAATATATAGTAGAGAAGAGATTAAAGAAGAGAAAGCAAGTGAACACTAGAGATAGTAGCAAGATGAGAGAGCTTTATTTCTAGTATCTCACTGTCGTGTTTCTGTGTGATTGTGTATTGTACATCAAAACTAAACTCCTATTTATAGGAGAACAAGAATGTACTTATCATTAATATCAATGTATCGAATGATACATGTACAGGATAAGGGAGACGAACATTCATTGTATAGGGAGATGTACTTAAAACATTTGATACAAATGTACCATAATAAGTACATTGGATAAGATGAATATAATGAATATTCATTCATGTATTCTATCCATTCATGTATTTCATAACACTCCCCCTTGAATATTCATCATATTCATTACGAATGTGCATTAAATGATACCGCCTCATTAAAAACCTTAAGCCGGAAAAACCCAGTGGGATAAAAACCGGACAAAAAAGGGAAAAAGAGTGCAGAGCACAAATGTTATGATCTCTCCCTTTTATGGATGCATTAATTGCCTCGTTAAAAACTTTAAGCCGGAAAAACCCTATGGGAAAAAACCGGACATAAAGAAAAAAGAGTGCAATGCATATATAGCCACTCCGGGGCTAATCATTATTGCATCTTGTGAACTAGCCACATATCAATGCTGCAATGTATAATTCATAAGATCTCCCCCTCAATTGAGCCATATAGCCATTTATGGGGCTAATCAATCTTACATCTTATGAACTCGCCTCATACCAATGCCATATACTAATTTCTCAAAAGTTGATGTTGGTAATGATTTGGTAAAAAGATCTGCAAGATTATTTATGGATCGAATCTGTTTAACATCAATTTGTTGACTTTCTTGAAGTTCATGAGTATATAAAAATTTCGGCGAGATATGCTTGGTCCTATCACCTTTGATATATCCTCCCCCTGACTTGTGCAACACAAGCAGCATTATCTTCATAAATTATAGTGGGAGAATTGGTAACCGGTATTAAGCAACAAGAATTATGAATATGTGTTATAACGGATCTTAACCAAACACACTCTCTTCCAGCTTCATATAAAGCAATAATCTCAGAGTGGTTATAATATGTAGCTACTAGCGATTGCTTCGTAGAACGCCAAGAAATAGCGGTGCCGTTATAACAAAATAAATACCCGGTTTGAGAGTGAGCCTTATGTGGATCGGATCTATATCCAGCATCAGCATATCCAACTAAACCAGAGTTAATGGAATCCTTGGAATAATATAATCCCAAATCTATGGTTCCTCGGAGATAACGGAAAATATGTTTAACTCCATTCCAATGTCTCCGAGTTGGCTCAGAACTAAAACGTGCCAATAAATTTACCGCAAAGCGATATCTGGTCTCGTACATTGTGCAAAAGTACATCAAAGCCCCAATTGCATTGAGATATGGTACTTCAGGACCAAGTATCTCTTCATCAGATTCTCTAGGATGAAATGGGTCCTTTTGGGGATCTAGAGACCTTACAACCATAGGGGTGCTCAATGGGTGAGCTTTGTCCATGTTGAAACGTTTAAGCAATCTTTCAACATATGCTGATTGATGGACGATTATTCCATTTTCTTTATGCTCAAGCTCTAGACCAAGACAAAGTTTGGTTTTACCCAAATCTTTAACTTCAAACTCCATTTTCAAATATTCAGCAGTTTCAGTTAACTCTTCTGGAGTTCTAATTAAATTTATATCGTCGACATAAACTGCTATAATAGCAAACCCAGTTTCTGATTTCTTAATAAACACGCATGGGCAGATAGGATCATTTTTGTACCTTTCCTTAATTAGGTACTCACTTAGGCGTTGATACCACATGCGACCAGATTGCTTTAACCCATACAAGGATCTTTGCAATTTTATGGAGAATAAATTGCGGGGAGTGCATGCTTCCGGCATTTTGAATCCCTCGGGAATTTTCATATAAATATCAGAGTCTAATGAGCCATATAGATATGCCGTCACAACGTCCATAAGACGCATTTCCAATCGTTCAAAGATTGCTAGGCTAATGAGAAAACGAAATGTAATCATATCCATCACAGGTGAATATGTCTCATTATAATCAATCCCAGGTCTCTGGGAGAATCCTTGGGCAATGAGTCGGGCTTTATACCTGACGACCTCATTTTTCTCATTTCGTTTTCGGATAAATACCCATTTATATCCAACGGGTTTTACATTATCGGGGATACGAGTTACAGGTCCAAAAACCTCTCGTTTAGTTAGGGAAGCTAATTCAGCTTTAATTGCTTCCTCCCACTTATGCCAATCTTGCCTTTGACGACATTCAATAATAGATTGTGGTTCACAATTATCATCCATAATTTGATGAGCAACTGAGAATGCAAAAGTATCATCAATGATGATTTCATTTCGATCACAAATTTCATTACAGTATGTAATGGAATTCTCAGTATTCCCGGGGCTAGTGCTCCTTTCATGGGTTTGCGCCTCTTCAGGGGCAATAAGCTCTTTGGGAGCGAGCACAACGCTAGGCTCTTCTGGAGCGGATTCCTTATTCTTTCCCCTTCGTTTTCGAGGAGCAGTATCTTTTGATCCTATCAGTATACCGCACTTCAAGTGCGTAAGTAAACGTGCAAATGCGACATTGCGTGTAGATAATAAGCAAACATTGGACCATCTACAGGATGCATCCACTAATACCATAAAATAGCGAAATGGTCCACTTGGTGGTTGTATTGATCCACAAATATCACCCTGAATTCTTTGCAAGAATAAAGGAGATTCAAAATTAACCTTTGTTATAGAAGGTTTGATAATGAGCTTTCCTTGTGAGCAAGCCTCACAATTATAATCTTTGGACAACAATACCTTTATATCCTTTAAAGGGTGCCCTTTTTGTATTTTGAATTATCCTACGCATCATTGAAGCGCTAGGATGACCAAGGCGATCATGCCACAGTCCAAACTGATCAGGGCTTACCAATCTCCAGGATATGGTAGCGTAGGTTTCAACAGCTTTAATCATGACACAATACAAACCTATAGAAGAAGCTTCTAGCTTCTCATGGATGGTCTTTAGGCCCATCTTATAAGAGGAAAATGCCAATATATTCCTTATCTTGCTCATAAATAGTCTCAATATGGTACCCATTACGGCGTACATCTTTGAAACTGAGCAGATTCCTTTTGATAGAATGCTTAGAAACGCATTCTCAATATGTAGGATTGTACCATTTGGCAAAATAATTGTAGCATTCCCAAAACCATCAATAATCGAAACAGGACCTGATATTGTATGGATTTGTGCCTTACGCAATGTCATACTCGAGAAAAAGTGTATACTACAAAATATAGTATGTGTTGTTGCACTATCAAGCAAACAAACATCTTCATTTTTTTTCTCGGTATTTTCCATTTGCATTTATATTGACAACTTCAGGTGTCAAGTATCATAAAAGTTGCATATTAGATATATAGTCGAATAAAATTTCAAAGATAAATATAAGGTAAGGTTCATAAGTATTTTATAAAGAACAATAAAAAAAAAGGTAATACATTTAAAGCGAAATAACATAAAATTCAAAGTTCAAATTATCATCCACCAATCTGATTTATCAAAGTAATCGAGAGGTCCTCAAAGAAATCAGAGACATCCAATGATGCATTTGCTACTTCAGGGAGCAAGAGGAGTCCCACCAACGGAGATATTGTTGGCCTCAACAGTGGTTATGGCAGTAGGATTGATTTCAATGGCATGAGATTCACCATGCTTGCCCGTATTCTTTAAAGATGCCTGGTATAGGTTAACAAAATGTTTTGGCGTACGACAGGTACGTGACCCGGTGCCCGATCATGCCACGGTGATGACAAATACTTTCATTAATCACCCTCTTTTGCTTCTTTTCTTTGCCATGATTCAGGCCAAAGTTTGATTTCTTAGGGCAGTTAAATTTCTTGCCATCCCTTCTAGGATTATATTCTTGCCTGCGCTTATAGCCCTTAAAATGGCTAGTATTTTTCTCAAAGTTAGCATGTGCTTCAGGCAATGCTTTTGAGCCAGCAGGTCTAAGATCATGATTTTTGAGCAGCAATTCATTAGTTTGCTCGGCAGTAAGAAGCACATAAATTAATTCATAATATGTGGCAAATTGACGTTGCCGGTATTGCTGTTGCAATACAATATTCGAAGCATGAAAGGTGAAAAAAATTTTCTCAAGCAATTCTGCATCGAGTGAGTTTGATACCGCATAACTCTAGCCGAGAAACGATATCAAATAAAGCAGAATTATAGTCAGACACTGATTTAAAATCTTGCAGTCTGAGATTTTGCCAATCATATTGTGCTTGAGGGAGGATAACAGTTTTGGTATGATCATACCTATCCTTCAACCTCGTCCACAAGATATGCGGGTCTCGAACGGATAAATATTGAGTCTGCAGGCTCTCATGCAAATGACGACAAATAAAAATCAGCGCATTTGCTTTATCATTTTCATTTGAGGTTACATCCTCTGTAATTGTATTAGCGAGACCATGCCCTTGGAGGTGCATTTCCATGTCAAGGCGCAAGGATAGATAATTCTTTCCACTCACTTCCAGGATGTGGAATTTGGGCTTTTCAATATTTGCCATAACCCTTGCAAAAATAAATCCTTAAATTAATTAAAAGGATTTCTAAATATCCACCGCTACTTCAGGAGCAGAAGGATACTTTTAGATTTAAAATTTTGGCTTCGGGCCAAGAAAAATAAAAATGAAGAATTGATAGAAGAAGATGAAGTATAAGTTGATTAATAAAAATAATACCCACCTTTCAAAAATCACTTACTCAATCGGTAGATCTTCGTGCTTGCAAAAGTTACTTACTCAATCGGTAGATCCTCGTGCTGATAACGTGTTGTAAAATATCACGTGGTGAATATATAATAGAGAAGAGATTAAAGAAGAGAAAGCAAGTGAACACTAGAGATAGTAGTAAGATGAGAGAGCTTTATTTCTAGTATCTCACCTGTCGTGTTTCTGTGTGATTGTGTATTGTACATCAAAACAAAACTCCTATTTATAGGAGAACAAGAATGTACTTATCATTAGTATCAATGTATCGAATGATACATGTACAGGATGAGGGTGACGAACATTCATTGTATAGGGAGATGTACTTAGAACATTTGATACAAATGTACCATAATAAGTACATTGGATAAGATGAATATAATGAATATTCATTCATGTATTCTATCCATTCATGTATTTCATAACAATGAAAGTATAATTAAATCATAAAATTTTAAAAAATGGAATCAACTCTTACAATTTATCAAATTCTAAAACTTTTAAAAAGTACAAACATGTCTCAAAATTTGTCAAATTGGTCCAATCAAATTCTTCAGATTATTGTACATTTTAAAAATTTTAAGATCTAGATGCACTTGCTTGACAAGTTATAGGACTTGAATGTACTTGTTGAAAGTTCTAGTACTCGATTGTAATTTCCGACAAATTTTAGGACTCGATTGTACTTTAAAAAAAAAATTATGATTCATTTGTACTATCGTAATAAATTTTAAGATTTCCAATGCACTTATCTTGTTAATTTATTATGCAGGATTCAACGCATCCAAGTTGCGAATATTTCTTATGATTTGACTTCTCAAATAAGCAAGAGTTTCTTTACTCATTTAACCCATTCGATTGGATTTCACAAAGGCTTTACCCATTTAATAAAAGGGTGTCTTTCCTTAATTAAATTGCAAGTTAGCTATTGAAGCTTTGTCTGCCAAAACTCTAGTGTCTATATTGGGAAGGTGAGGTTCCTCTATGATATAAAGGTCAACCCCAAGCAGACTCTTCCTTCATCGAAGTTTTCAAGTATTGTTTGACATGAAAGCCATGAAGATACTAGTCTTTTTCTTGCTCTGCTGCCTCTCTTCAAAGTCCGTTTTGTCGAGCCCTGGGCGCTATGAAGCAATCTTCAACTTCGGCAACTCTCTGAGTGACACCGGAAACTTCCTACTTTTACGTGGGCGGCGGGAGTCGGGTCGGGTGTTCGGGTTGGATCCGGGTAGGGTTTACGGGGAGTCGGGTCGAGGAGCGGGCTGTCGGGCCGAGCATCCCGAACGCCCGGCCACGACGCCGTTTCAGTATAATAATAATAAAAAAAAAAAACTCGAAAAATAATCTGCCCTGGTCGGACCCAACCCGCGGATCCGCCTTGGGCCGTTTTGTTTTATTATTTTAATACAAAATAATATTCTAATAAATAATAAATAAATAATTTATTTTCAAAAAAATAAAAAATGTTTGAATTTCCAAAAAAATCGAAAAATATTTAAAAAATGTTGAAAAATGTTTTATTTTCTAAAAATCGAGAAAAATCAAAAATAATTTATTTTCCAAAAATATTTTGAAAAATATTAAAAAAATATTTTATTTTCCGAAAAATAAAAAAAAATAAAAAATATTCAAAAATATTTCATATTTTCCAAAAATGCCAAAAAAAAAAAAAAAAAGCCAAAAATTCATGAAAAATGTCCAAAAAATTAGAAAAAGACTAAAAAAAAGGTTTTCCTCCCGATAATGCATGGAAAATCCCTCGAACATCCAAAAAACCTCGGGGTTTAAATAAGATTAGGTACCGAAAGGGCATTAGTGATTAACTAGCGTAATCAAGTCCCCGATCCTAATTTCTCTAGTTACGCAGGAGTGAGTATTTCTCTCAATACTTCACTTGGGTTTCTAATCAACCCACCCCAAATCGATTAGTGGCGACTCCATTTCAAACTTGAATTACGGGTTAAAAACTTGAACCATTAAGTTGTGAATTGGTGGACTTGGGAGAGTCCGAGCTTAATAAATTCAGCCGAGCCATCAGCCTCCTTAGGCGCTCGTACCCGATTGCGGGCGCCAAAAAAAAAGGAGGTCGTGACACTCATAAATAAAATTTACAATAAAAACATAACTAAAATCAAATGACCGAGAATAGATATGCCAATATGAGTTTAATTGGATAAAGTTGCTGCAAACATATAGAAAAAAGATTTTTGAGGCCAAAAATATAATGACTAATCCATTTTAACTTGAAAAAAATGAAAAGTCATATTGGATTGAACCTTACTCTGCTTGAGCCGGTTTAGTTCAATTTGGGAATTTCTTGTATTATCGGGTCATCCTGGAGATCGGTCATGAGAATCGCAGGCCCGGTTTATTGGTGATGCGGATGCGGGGCAAGCGAATGTATTTTAATTTCATGAAAGGAAGAACCTAGTGCTTCGTTGATTTCATGAAATACACCAGATGACATGCGTAAAATTAGCACGTTTTAGTTCATGTCATTGACAAGAGCACATATTTTTACATAATCTCTTAAAAATTTACGAGTGCATTCACGCAGGCTTTTACGGAGGGGCACTAAGGGCTTGTTGTGGAGGAGGTGGTCCATACACCTACAATAATTCAGCAAGTTGTGGTAACCCCGGCTCAACTGCTTGCGAAGATCCATCGGCCTTCGTCGATTGGGATGGGATTTACTTGACCGAGGCTGCTTATCATTTCGTCTCCAAAAGGTTGTTCTATGGTGGCTTCACATCTCCACCGCTCTTATCTTAATCTAATAACTGAAATTACACACAAACCTCATGTGGATAGTTGCGTCTATCGAAGGTTACTTGCACATTTTCAGAATAACGGAGTTTGATATATCACATGTATAAGTAGATCTTACGTATGTTTTTTTTTTGGTAAGGATCTTACGTATGTTTTTTTTTTGGTAATGATCTTACGCATGTTTGTTTGTAAGTTTATCTTCCAAATTTGCACCCTGTTTGTCTAGATCGAATTTACTATGTACGAGGTCTTCTCATATTTTGCCGTATTGGACATAATAAAAGGCAATTGTGGCTAAATTTTCATTAAAAGTGTCCGTCGTTTCTCAAAACTTAGAATATCAAAATTTACTTATTTGCATCTTCATCTTTCATGAACTTGGACAAAAATTACTAATAAAAGTTTAAGATCAGGCCAGCACAATTAAAGCTCTATTTATTTTGTGAAAAATGATAATTTAAAATTTATTTTTTGAAAAATGATCGCTAACACCGTTACACAAATGTATGGATAATTATTTCTTTTATTATCCATGAAAGTATTTAAACATAAATTTGTATCGATAGTGAAAACGGTTTTGATTGGCTTTGTCGCTTCCAAATTCTCAGTATTCCTACAGGAGATGCAAACACTGACAAGGCATGGACGATTGAAGCTTGTGAATTTCCCCCATTGTTTCAAATAAATGTGCACGAATATGAAGTTGTCGATGTCATCGTTTAAAAGCAACGAATAATTAGATATGACATGTTGGAGGCTGCGGTGGGGTGTCATGATTAGTTTCCACTGCCTTATTAACTACGCTATATTTTAAAATGAGATATATCGAAAATTTTCCAATTTATTTAGTCAATGATGAAATAGTCCATTGTTCTTTATATCGTTTTAGAATTCGTTGGCGGGGAAAACGATGTGTATCCACACCGAAAATTTTATATTATCTTCGAAATATTCCAATTTTAGTATGTCAGATGGGATATTAAAGTAGTCTCTTGGAGGGAAATGTTAGTTAGGATATTAAACTATTCTTTAGGAGGGAATAAGTTATGGTGAGGATATTAAACTACTCTTTTCGAGGGATTATGTGTAACTTTCGAAGATGCTATCCTTCCACCTAAGTCAAACATTCCGATTCAATTTCATTTCCAAAATGAGTAGTTAAAGAGTTCATTTCTAAGACTAGCAAAGATGCACTCCGCCATGCGTATGAAAAAGCTAGACAATTGAATTTTTTTACAAAATTGCCTTATTACGAAATATTTTAATTGTAAATTTACAAAAAGAAATTTTTGATATAATATGAAATGTTTGTACATATATATGAAAAGATAAAAAAAAAAAAAATCAAGACATAATTATTGGCACAAGATTGGTTATAAGATAGAAAAAAATCAATTTTAAAGTTAAAATACGTGAGAAGTAAATCAAAATAATCAATCATGCGTTCTTTCATTGATAAATTATTTATAAGATGACCAATTGATCATATTTTGTGAAAGAAGAGAAGGACTCATCTTTCCTTACAGCATAGTCAATGTTCATGTACCCCAATTGAAAAAAAAAAAAAAAAAAAAAACTAACTCTTTCCAAGATTTATAGTTTTCAACATTCGGTATGGGAACATTGTCTTTAAATTCAGAGAAATTCACAGGTTGCGAGAACTACATATCAAACAGTCATGCTTATGTCACAAAAATTGAGGCAAAATATACATGAAATCATGTTTTACTAATGTAAACATGTCACAAATATTAATCACATAATATAAAAACTACTTGCGGGCTAAGTTTTTAATTTAAGTAGATTCATAATTACATTATGAAGAAACTACCATATTTTAGCCCTTTTCCTTAATCCCTATGGGTAAATTAATAAAAATGATATAATATTTCATCCTAATTAATCATATTAATGTAATGAAAATTCATGTAGGATAAAATTGTAGGATAAAATTCATCATATTAATATGATTAATTACAATTAATGTCCATAAATGTGATCCGGAGGCTCTTAATATATAATTTAACTAATTAAAGATGTCGTGGCTATTCTCTAATTAATTAAAATATATGGATCATTGGATGTTTAATTTCACGCATCAAATACACAAACATGCATGAAGGAAAAAAATAGTAATTTAATGCCACCAAGGGCAAAACAATAATACTTCAGCCAATGGCAAAATTGTAATTAATTCGGCAAAGTGTGAACTGTAATAATAGCCAAGGAAGAGAGGCAAAATTGAAAAATTAAAGAGTCCATGATCCTACGGGTGTGTGGCGTGTGCACGCTATTGATGCCTAAATTTTTATTAGGCTTTTAATTAGGTCTTAATTTATGTATTTTTCCTTTTTTTTCGGATAATAAAAAATAGATAAAAAAGAAAACAACAAAAAAGAAAAGAAAATAGAAAAAAAAAAACAAATGCAGCCCTTTGGGCTAGGCCTTGAGCCCAGCCCCTCCTTTTTTTTTTTTTTTTCGTGTAGGCCCCCACAGCCTGGCCCACATGACCTGGCCTAGCCCCCTTTTTCCCTTTGTCTTTTTCCTCCCGTCTTCTTCTTCCTTCTTCCTTCTTCCACCTCTGCAAGTCACGCGCGACGACGAAGACGCGCTTGACGACACCTCCGAAACAGAGAGGAGCATAGACCGGTGGCCGAGGGACGCAACATTGAAGGCGAGCATGCCTTCATGGAAAGGGAAAGAAGTGACGCCGATTCGGCCGACGAAGGAGTGTCGGTCGACACACCAAAGATCGCCCGACCCGACCTTCACCGACCACCACCCCTCGCCTATAAATAGAGGGCACCAGCTCCATCGAAAGCGGGACCTGAAGAATGCAAAGCAAGATTGAAGGAACTGAGTTTCGAAAGCTTCCCTCGAGAATTCAATGGAGGCCCGAACGCTCGCAAGTTGAGATCTGAGAGCTTGCAACCGGAGAGGGAGTGGGTCAAGTCGAAGCGAGCCAGCTGAAGAAGAGGAAGGGCCATCTTGGCACGAAATCTGGAAGGGGGGAAATGTCTGCGAGATCAACTCCCGTCACCATTATCGTTCCCCCTGTACCATCACCGTTCAATCACTAATGTTCGCCGTCTGCCCCAACTCCATCGCAGCCTTGACGTTGTCGCCTCAACCGAGCCTAAATGCCGGCACCTTAAGCTGTGCCGCTGTCACCTTAACCGAGCCTAAACACCATCTCTTCAAGTTGCGTCGCCGTGCCGTGCCCTCGCCGCGAACAAGTAGCAGCTACCTTCTGACGCGTTACCTCTGTCGATCCGCCGCTGTCGTCACCGATCCACCATCCCAGCCCCTCCATCGATGTCGTGATTAGGGGAGAGGGAGGAAGCATCTCGTTGGGTTAGGTTCGGGTCATAAGCGGGTCGCGGCCGGGTAGGGTTCCATGAACTAGGTCGCAGCTGTGAACCGGGTTGGGTGTGGGTCGCGAATCAGGTAGGGTTTTTAAACGAATTGGGCTGGGTAAGCATGGGCCGGGTCGTCGGGTTGCCGGGCTCTTAGAAATATAAAAGGGAAGAAGAAGAAGAAAGCTGGATCGGACTACGCATCGGGCTCAACCTGGCAGGGCTCATGCATTAGGCTCAAGCCGATCCGGCTTGGGCCCGTCGGACCAGTTCAGTTTTTTTATTTTCCAGAAAATAAAATTAAAAAACAAAAACATCCATATTTTTCCAAAAAAAAACCAAAAAAATGATTTATATTTTCAGAAAAAAAATCAGAAATCCAAAAAATGCTTTTTATGTCCAAAAATGAAAAAAGACAAAAAAAAAAATGTTTTTCCTCTACAAATGCATGGAAAATCCCTCAAAAATCCAAAAGCCTTAGAGTTTAAACAAAATTAGATACATGAAGGACACGAGTGATTAACTAGTGTAATCAAGTCCCTGAACTTAGTTTTCTAGTTGCGCATGAGTGAATATTTCTCCCAATATTTCGCTTGGGTTTCTAATCGACCCACCCAAAATTGATTAGTAGTGATTCCATTTTAGAATTAATTTACAAGTTAAAAATTTGGATTATCAAGTCGTGAATTGGTGGACTTGAGAGAGTCCGGGCTAAGCTTAATAAACATAGCCGAACCATTAGCCTTCGTAGGCGCCCAACCCTATTCGGGTGCCGAAAAAAGAGGTCGTGACACACGCGCGCCTCATCCGCCGTGCAGGTGCATGTTTCACACACGCCTGCAACTTTACGCAAGTAGTTTTGTGCACGTGGGCCCACGAGCCAAGGGTTGCACTCATGTGGATCCCACACCCTATGGTTCCGCACGCATGGATCCCTCATGCTTCTTCCTCTACATGAACATAAGCCTTTTCCCCCCATTTTCGTCATTTTGGCGCGATTTTGCAGTCCTTTACTTTGCTAGCAACCCATCTCAAACCAAAATAATTCATGTGTTTTTTAGACCACACCGGCGTGACTACATAAGTCCAAATTTCTACAAAAACGACCAAGAAATTGGCCTCGAATCAAACTAAAATTCCCCAAATACAAACCCTTTACTACCGTGACTTTTGCCGTGCAATTAGCCTTCGGCAAACACCGATATGCTAAAATAACCAACGGCTATTCTTCCTCATGACAGTGCGACCATAAGGTCTGAAGTTGAGGGGTGGGTTGCCATAATTTAGCAGGGATTGGTTATTTTCCTCTTGATCTCAAAATGGTTGAATTATTGTTCATTCAAAAGCCTAAAAAAATACATCAAAAATTCTACAAAAACAAGGCAGAGGCATTAAATATGCTCTGATACTAAATGTTTGATACAAAAAACATATGCGAAAAACAAGATCAAATGTAAAACAGACCTCCAACCATTGTTTGAATTTGCTTTTGTTGAAAATTCATGAAGATTCGATGAAATTGTGGGCACACTCTACTAGCCCAATCCCCTCGCGTACTGATGTTATATTGTTGAATGAGAGTTTTACATTAGATCTTGTGATTACCTTTACAAAATAAAAAACATTCTTTTTATAAATCGTTTTCCATCCAGGCGATTACCAAATAGACAATTGTTACAATGAGGTACAACACATGGAAAAACTACATATGGAATAACAGCTAATTAAAAAGAAAAAAAGTGAGTCTGAAAATGTGGAATCATATATATATATATATATATATATAACACCCTCAGCTGCCCACCTATTTTGCTTTGCTCCTTAGCTTAGCGGCATTAAAAGTGCCTACTCCATAGCTTGGCGGCATTGAAGACGTGTCCCATCCAGCTGGGTCTCTTGCCGACCTACACGCTACTCCTATTCTTCACGTGTGCATGAGTTATAGAGAAAGAAGGTAGGAAGGAGGAAGGTAAGAGGATGGAAGGGAAGGGGGAAGGGGCCGAAGAAGATGAGGGCACGTTTGGTAACGATTCTATTTTTGAGAGTAGATTCTGATCAGAACTGATTCTTTTTTATTCTGTTCCCGGGAATCGATTCTAAGCATTTTAAGCCGTTTGGTAATTGTCCAAAATTTCTGATTCTGGAATAGAATTGTGTTTGGTACAGTGTTCATTAATTCTGTTCCAAATCAATTTCTTTTTAATTTTTAAATAATTTTTTTTACTTTTTTTTTCATTTTTTCATTTTTTTCTTTTCTTGTTTTCATTTTTTTCTTTTTCTCATCTTCTTCTTCTTCTTTTGGCCGGTCCTCGGACCGCGGCCAAACGAGGACCGGCGACCTCACCGGAGCATCGCCGGCCCTCGACGAGGCCGCCCTTGTCGGTCGAGCCTCACCGGCAGCTGGGCGAGGCTCACCTAGCCCCGACGGTGGCCAGGCCGGCCTCGTTGGGGTTGGGCGAGGCCTGCCAGGCCACCGGCAGGGCTGGGCGAGCCTCGCCGGTGGCCAAGTGAGCCTCGCCTGGCCACCGGTGGGGCTGGGCGTCGCGAGGCTTGCCCAGCCCCTGCCCAACCTCGGCGAGTTCGCTAGACCTCGCCCTGGTCTGGTGAGCCTCTGGCGAGCTCGCTAGACCGGCGGCCGGCGGCGGCGGTGCATGGCGGCTGGCGGCGGCAGACGGTGGCGTGCGGTGGTGGACGGCAGTCGCGAGATGGCCAAAGGGAAGAAGAAAATTTCTTGATTTTGATTCTCAAATTCGTTCCCGGAACAAGAATCAACCTTTTTTTGTTCTTGATTCTATTCCCAATCTGTTCCCGGTAACAAAAATTTTAACAAACGCGATTCTAGGCAGAAACTAATTCCGGGAACAAATAATCAGAATTTGGCCCTGTTTGGATGGTTACCAAACAGGGCTTGACTCTTCCTCTCTCTATCGCTGTCTTCTTTTTCTATTCTCCTTCTTTTGTCTTTTTTTTCTTTTCATTATTTTGTCATTTCTCAACCCCTCTCTCTCTCTCTCTTTGCACGCCCATAGACTAGAGAGGGCTAGCCCCCTATCTTTGACTTTTCTACTTTCTTCCCTTCTTCTCTTTTTCTCATTTTTTTCACGTGCAAAGCGCTTCCTCTTCTTTCGTGTATGTGGGCAAGATCGAAGAGAGAGAGACCACTTTGTGTCGGTCCATGTAAAAGAAAGAAAAAAAGCTTTTATTTTATTTTGCTTTAATTAATAATAATTTGTTTATATTTACCCGAAATGCAATAATAAAATAATAAAATAAAAATAAAGCTTAGTTGATTCAAATAACATTAATGCCTACATGATGTGAAAATCCTTCTTTTAATGGCTGTTGACATCTAAATTTTGGCAATCCATTTAGTTATTTATCACATTAAAAATTTAGGGATCAATTCTTAACTCCTACAATATATATATATATATATATATATATATATATATATATATATATATATATATATCGAATTAAATTGCATAGCATATATTTTTAGGGGCATTTTTTTTATTTGTATTTGCATCGGACCGGTGACAGATGGATTTGAATTGGTAGTTTTGAACTTTAATTTAACGACTTGAACTAATCCCATGAAGAAAGCAAATAAGCCCGAGCCCATTTTCTTCTTCTTCTTTTTTTTTTATGACAAAAAATTATTGTGTGAGAAATAGAGATTTGATACTTTCGGTGATATGACGGTGGGTTTTTCAATATCCTCGGATAGGGTAAGTGTGACAAAGAGATATTGCGAGCTCATCTGTGCAAGATTTGGAATTTGAGAAAAATTTCATTGCAATATTGAATCTTTATCAATATGTGATAAAATCGGTAGAGGATTGCATTTGGGAGGTGAACTTTGTGGATGTTGATTTGAAAAGGAAATAAAAGCTTCAGTCCCTCACCTATAAATTGGCTCGCATACAGACGGAAAGGAGGGGCGCCACACAATTGAGAATACATGGCCAGGATATAGAGAGCCACAACATAGAGAGAAAACACACGTGAGAGAGAGGAGTGTTCAGCCAAGCATCACGTGGCTGAGCCTCTCGGGTGATCTTTATTCACTGTCCATCGTGTACTGCGGTCTTGCTCAGACACGTCTGATCGCACACGCAGGCTTCACTTTCTTGGAGGTTTTTCTAACCATCGTGCTCCCTACGGCACCGAGTGATTGTCCAATACTTCCTGATCCAACATCGAGCCTCGAGTTGCGCCTCCAACAATCTCACGGACATACTATACAACGACGATCCATAGAGAGCAAAGAGAAAGGAAAACCGTGAGCGTGGCAGCCATAAAAAGGAGACCAGCAGGCAATCTCCCGCTCGTGCTCATACTAATAAATTGAAGCATTGTTGGGAGAAGGCCTGTCTTGGAATTTGAAGTCTTCTTTCCACGGCTTGAAGTGTGGAATTTCAGTGAGTGGGCTTCTCTGGGTCCAAGAGAATCGTGAACTGGGGGAAGAGTAGCAGCCACCTGCCACTTCAAATTTTGCCAGATTGAAGGAAACGCTACACTAGTCGTCCACGCTTGTGTAGTGTTGTCCTCTTACGGCCACGACGAGCTGCAATTGCAGCCAGATCTTCTTGCTCCGCAACCGAGACCCCACTGACGACGTTCAGCAAAGATATCACCACGAGCAAGCCGTGCTCCATCATCCGAGAACTCAAGTCCCGTGACGATTCGCCTGCGAACCGTGAACTACTCTTGGGCTCCTCATCACGCGGTCTGTGACTTGCGACGACCAGCTGCGAGTTACCCACTGTCTGCAGCGAATTGCCACCACGAGCCACCGGGCTTAGCACCACGAGGATCCGAATTTGAAAGCCAAAATTTGAATTAGGTGAAAATCTTATCTACTTTGATTTCCAAATATTCTGTTTGCTTATTTGAAATATCATTGATGCACATGATTGAAATTTCTGATATGTTATCATGTCCGCAATATCAAATAGCCCTCTTAAATTAGGGAGTATTCCCTAATTTCACAACGTGCACACAATTGATAGTCCGATTTCCTGGCTGAAATACGACTCGCAATCGCACGGAAAATTGCAAATATAATCTCACGCTCGAGATTTGATTCCCGATTTTGTTTAAAATTGACCAATCCAATCTCATGTGCGGGTAGTCCGATTTCCTGTCTGAAATACGACTCGCAATCGCACGGAAAATTGCCAATCTGATCTCATGCTTGAGATTTGATTCCCGATTTTGTTTAAAACTGACCAATCCAATCTCATGCGTGGGATATAATTCGTCAATTTATGGATATTAATCTTATCTTGCTGGATGTGCTATCGTGTTATTTGAATCGATTTTGTTTTTCGTAAAAAAATCCAAAAAAAATTGAGTTAGATTAGGTTCGAATATTTCTTGTTTTAGGGTTATTTTGCATAGGGAATTTATTTATTTCGAATTTTTGAAAAAATAAAAATCCAAAAATGCATTCATTTAGGATATTAGTGTTTTAAAAAATTTAAATTGCACGTTTAATTATGTGTTAATTTTAATTTCGAATTTCATAGAAAATAAAAAAGAAAAACTAAAATTAAGGCATTCTTCGCACATCATTAGGATAAGATGGCATGTTTAATTTTTTAATTAATTACAGGTTTAGATAATTTCTCCTAGATAGGTTGCATTTTAGGATTACTTGGTTAAGATAATGTTCTAGTTTAAATTAGGATTTGGCTTAACCTAATTCCTAATACAAATTGGATGATATCTTAATAATTTTCGCATTTTTCAAATTTCGAATTTCATGAAAAATACCAAAAAAATTGTCTTAGAATAAACCAATTTTATTCTCCAGGATAGATTGCATGGTCATTAAGAAAACACAAAAATATTACGCCATGTCATATCGTTTCATGTTAGATTAGTAGCATGCATTGCATAAAGCATGATTCTCATTAAATAAGTGAAAATAGAAATTAAGTGATTGCGTGTTAATTGAAAATCATATCTAGGATTGTAGATGTGAATTCTGATCTAACAATGCAAATTGCTTTCAATGCCATAAGCTAAGTCCTGCAATATATTCACTACTTTATCTGGGTGTTAAATTGGTGGTTTGCGTACCCACATAATCACCTCATATGTTAGGGAAGCAAATTAAAATCAATTCAAGTTGCTTGCCAAACATTTTTTTTCCAAAATAAAAGAGAAAAATACTGAAAGGGAGTTAGAGAAATCTAACGTAACCAAGTCCCCGAACTCATAATTTAGGATCGATTTGAATAATGAGATACGTACAGTTCAAGAACCCGATTGGACCCAGACCATCCATTTTTCGTCTCCTTGTATAACTTATTATCCTTTAATTCATAAACCTGTGGCGGTAATGTCGGCAACCCTTTGACTGAAGTGTCGTGATAAATGTTCCGTTGTCTTTTAGGTTAAAGACTATGGCGTGGTCAACGTTGCACAAGCAGCAAAACTCAAGATGAGGATGTGCTTTCGTAATACAAGATCCTGGATATCTGACCCCGCCATTTAATAAAAGGTGTGGCTGACCTTTCTCAGCTTCTCCTGCCCGAACTCCATTGCCTGCTTGTATTGGGAAGGTGAGGTTGCTCTGTGGGCTCAAGCTAAATCCTAAGCAGGCATTTCTTTCATCTAAATTCTCTAGTGTTACTCGACATGAAAACAATGAATATACTAGTCTTCTCCCTGCTCTGCTGCCTCTCTTCAAAGTCCGTTTTGTCGAGCTCCGACCACTACAATGCAATCTTCAACTTCGGCGACTCCTATAGTGACACCGGAAACTTCCTCATTACTGGGGCACTCGCATATCCGGAAATCAAAAACTTCCCTTATGGAGAAACTTTCTTCCACCACGCAACTGGTCGATGCTCAAACGGACGCCTCATTATCGATTTCATAGGTATTCCATGCTCTTGCTTTAATTTTTTTCTCTAGCAGGATCTTTTATTTTTGAATGCTGACAATAAAGTATCGATAACCTCAAAATTAACGTAAAAGAAAAATGAGAATGCAGCTGAAGCATTTGGACTGCCATATCTTCCACCATATCTGGCAGTAGCCGAAGGTCCACCTGTCCCCATGGGAGTGAACTTCGCAGTTGCTGGTGCCACGGCGATCGACGCGTCTTTCTTCTCTGCTCAAAATATTACCGTGTGGACCAATGACTCGTTGAATGTTCAGCTTGGCTGGTTCAAGAGTTTGAAGTCGTCTCTCTGCACCACCAAACAAGGTAAATTTCTACCTTGAGTGATAGAGAAGTAAATCAATGACGAACCAAATGAGGGGCTAGCGAAGGCTGTCTGCCGCTCGATGCTTGACGCTTAGTATAACTTTGATGAAATAGGTGCTATAATTTATCAAATCGTAAATAAAGAAACTACTTTATCTTGCCTCCTTGAGATGTGCTATAACTTTTCATTTTTCTGGGTGCAGAATGTGATGAGTACTTTAAGAAGTCTCTGTTTCTGGTGGGGGAGATAGGTGAAAATGACTACAACTTTTCCTTTCTCTTTGGTCGAACCATTGAACAACTACACCCTTTAGTACCACAAATTGTTGGAGCCATCATTCGAGCCGTCAGTGTATGTCACACCAACTTCGATTTTTCTCTTGTATTCCACACGAAAGCAATCTGGACTGTGTTTATGAATGGAGCAATTGCACTAATTTGGGCTTCTTCCTATCCCCATATCAAGGAAACATTAGGACATAAAGACCTATGGTGTAGTACTTCATTGGCATGAGCTTAACGTTAAATTCACACATTAAAATTAAGGATTGCTTTGAATCACCATGTTTCATCTACGAGCACATGTTGGTGAAACACATGTTTTGGTCGAGAGCTTAACATTCAATTTTTCGCAATTAAATCAATGCTCACTTTGTGAGCATGTTGAATATGAAATTAAAAAAGAATATGAATATATCACTACGCTACTTGAAAAAAAAAAAAAAAAAACTTCTTCTTTCATTAGCTTTACAAAATGTAAACCCTAATAGTAATAACCAAGAGGAAGTTTAGATGTCGCAAAAAACATTGACATAACTAAAATAGTCACTAATAAACATTGACTCGCGGTCATGGTGACTATTAGAGAAGTATGATGATGTCCATGATGCATAAAGCAGATCCCAGAAGTGATTCATGTATACTTGCAAAATCATCCTTATGATTTGTCTCGAGATTGCTTTTTTTTTTTCTCATTTATCACTATTATCAAGTATCCTTTATTTTTTTTCTTTTTTTTTCTTTTTTTCCTTGAATCATCATGATCATGACAGATTCTGATAGAAGAAGGGGCTGTAAATCTGGTGGTGCCGGGACAATTGCCGACAGGTTGCTTCTCCTTGTATCTAACTTTGTTTCAAAGCGCGAATGAATCGGCGTATGATCCGAAAACCGGGTGTCTCAAAGCTTATAATGCTTTATTCAAGTATCACAATAACTACCTCAAGCAAGAATTGCAAAAACTGAGAGAACAATACCCTCATGCAAGAGTAATGTACGCTGACTATTATGGTGCCTCCATATCTATCTATCGCACTCCAAAGTTCTACGGTCAGCCTTCTTTTCACCTCTTCTTTTTTCTCTCATATGTAATTGTCAACTTATATTTTTTAATTAAACTAATAATCTTGTGACAACACATCCATCACCGTTCAAATAAGTAGTTATAGATTTATTTTCAAATAACAATCGAGATTCATTATTATAAAGATCATTTTGAAAAAAAAAAAAAATTTGACACGGTCTGTACATCAAATGAAAGCCAACTTTTTCCTTTTCCCCCACAGTTTTATCCCTTTACCTCTAGACTCAAGATTGATCCTAATCACATAGGGCAATTAAGGGTAGAATGAAATTGATGGACCAATATAATGAAACCTAATCTAAAAGCATCATTTTGTGCTGGAGTGTGGCTCCGAGTGAATTGATTCGATATATATGGGATTGTATCCTAAATTAAAAATCCACATCTTGCAACTTAGGGGTGAGCTAAAAAGACTAGTAGTCCGAAAGCCCGACCCACCCTAATTTTATGGCCGAAATTTTAGGCTTGTCCTTTTCTTTTTCTTTTTCTTTTTCTTTTTCAGTTGAACCGGTCTGAGCTTTCGAGTTTGAGATGCTTAGGCCTGAAATAGCCTAGTCCATCCCTAACTATTTTTTAAAAATAAAAATCACATCAGATATATAAAATATGAAAAATTTCGCATAAATATGCTTGAAACACTTTAATATAATGATAAATAACGTTTTCTTTATCATATATTTTTTCTCAAAAAAAATGTGGCTCCAACTGAATTGACGCAATATACATTGAACGGTTTCCTATATTAAAGATTTGCATCTTGGAACCTAGGGTTTGACATGCTTAGTCCCGAAATGGCCAGACCAACCCTAACTACTTTTCACAATAAAATAAAATAAAATTAGGAATAACATATGAAGATTTATTATAAACTCATAAATAAAATTTACAATAAAAACATAACTAAAATCAAATGACCGAGAATAGATATGCCAATATGAGTTTAATTGGATAAAGTTGCTGCAAACATATAGAAAAAAAGATTTTTGAGGCCAAAAGTATAATGACTAATCCATTTTAACTTGAAAACAATGAAAAGTCATATTGGATTGAACCTTACTCTGCTTGAGCCGGTTTAGTTCAATTTGGGCATTTCTTGTATTATCGGGTCATCCTGGAGATCGGTCATGAGAATCGCAGGCCCGGTTTATTGGTGATGCGGATGCGGGGCAAGCGAATGTATTTTAATTTCATGAAAGGAAGAACCCTAGTGCTTCGTTGATTTCATGAAATACACCAGATGACATGCGTAAAATTAGCACGTTTTAGTTCATGTCATTGACAAGAGCACATATTTTTACATAATCTCTTAAAATTTACGAGTGCATTCACGCAGGCTTTTACGGAGGGGCACTAAGTGCTTGTTGTGGAGGAGGTGGTCCATACAACTACAATAATTCAGCAATTTGTGGTAACCGCGGCTCAACTGCTTGCGAAGATCCATCGGCCTTCGTCGATTGGGATGGGATTCACTTGACCGAGGCTGCTTATCATTTCGTCTCCAAACGGTTGTTCTATGGAGGCTTCACATCTCCACCGCTCTTATCTTAATCTAATAACTGAAATTACACACAAACCTCATGTGGATAGTTGCGTCTATCGAAGGTTACTTGCACATTTTCAGAATAACGGAGTTTGATATATCCCATGTATAAGTAGATCTTACGTATGTTTTTTTTTTTTTTTGGTAAGGATCTTACGTATGTTTGTTTGTAAGTTTATCTTCCAAATTTACACCCTGTTTGTCTAGATCGAATTTACTATGTACGAGGTCTTCTCATATTTTGCCGTATTGGACATAATAAAAGGCAATTGTAGCTAAAATTTCATTAAAAGTGTCCGGCGCTTCTCAAAACTTAGAATATCAAAATTTACTTATTTGCATCTTCATCTTTCATGAACTTGGACAAAAATTACTAATAAAAGTTTAAGATCAGGCCAACACAATTAAAGCTCCATTTATTTTGCGAAAAATGATAATTTGAAAAATATTTTTTGAAAAATGATCACTAGCACCATTACAAAAATGCATGGATAATTTTTTTTTTTATTATCCGTGAAAGTATTTAAACATAAATTTTTATCGATAGTGAAAACGGTTTTGATTGGCTTTGTCGCTTCCAAATTATCAGTATTCCTACAGGAGATGCAAACACTGACAAGGCATGGACGATTGAAGCTTGTGAATTTCCCCCATTGTTTCAAATAAATGTGCACGAATATGAAGTTGTCGATGTCATCGTTTAAAAGCAACGAATAATTAGATATGACATGTTGGAGGCTGCGGTGGGGGTGTCATGATTAGTTTCCACTGCCTTATTAACAACGCTATATTTTAAAGTGAGATATATCGAAAATTTTCCAATTTATTTAGTCAATGATGAAATAGTCCATTGTTCTTTATATCGTTTTAGAATTCGTTGGAGGGAAAACGATGTGTATCCACACCGAAAATTTTATATTATCTTCGAAATATTCCAATTTTAGTATGTCGGATGGGATATTAAAGTACTCTCTTGGAGGGAAATGTTAGTTAGGATATTAAACTATTCTTTGGGAGGGAATAAGTTATGGTGAGGATATTAAACTACTCTTTTCGAGGGATTATGTGTAACTTTCGAAGATGCTATCCTTCCACCTAAGTCAGACATTCCGATTCATTTTCATTTCCAAAATGAGTAGTTAAAGAGTTCAGTTTCTAAGACTAGCAAAGATGCACTCCGCCATGCGTATGAAAAAGCTAGACAATTGAACTTTTTTACAAAATTGCCTTATTACGAAATATTTTAATTGTAAATTTACAAAAATAAAATTTTGATATAATATGAACTGTTTGTACATATATATGAAAAGATAAAAAAAAATTCAAGACATACTTATTGGCACAAGATTGGTTATAAGATAGAAAAAAAAATCAATTTTAAAGTTAAAATACGTGAGAAATAAATCAAAATAATCAATCATGAGTTCTTTCATTGATAAATTATTTATAAGATGACCAATTGATCATATTTTGTGAAAGAAGAGAAGGACTGTGATTTTTCTAAAGTAGGATATTCTCTTTGCTACGTATCACAACATTGATGAAATTGGGCATCGTAAATGGAAGCAAGTATCGTTGCTTCTATACAAGCAGTCAAACACAACAATCGACCGATACAAAACTTGCTTCATCCTCTAATAGTGAAACTTATTTATTTTGACAAATAATATTCAAATTTTAGTAACCAAATATACAGTATATGGAGGTCATATATTTTCCCCAAGATTGCATGTGTGTATTATTAAATAAGAAACAAACGTAATAGGGATCCTTTTTTTTTTTTTTGTGATGACCCGTGAACTGCTGTATAGCCGGTAGCTGGCGACGTAAACTTGGAGCGGCACTAATGCAGGGACCCACCTGTCACGGTGCCGCACTTAAGTTGCGCAATTGCGCACGCGGTGACTCGAACCTCCCCCCAACCGGGATGGGGGAAATGCCCGAACTAATGTGGCCACATCGGGGTAGGTGGGATTTTTTTTTTTTTTTTTGCTAGAAGCATTATAAAAAAATTGTTGACAGATGACCACAAGATATCTATAAATCCACAGAGTGCATTGCTTTAGTTTAATAAAAAAAGTTGAATACTTTTTCTTCCCAATAGGATCGTGGCACGTTTGACTATGGGACTCATGAAGCTTGGGACTACAACTTCCCAAAATGCAATATGTATAATTTCTGGATGCACAGCTGCATCTCTAATTTCTCGCTGTTAGGATAAAGTGTGAAGGTACACAACCACAGGTATATCGGAAACAATCGAGAATTAAACATTAATCAAAGAAGGAACAAAATCACATTGACTTACATGATTTGGCTATTGGATCTAAGCTGGTCCTTTAAAGGCTCAAGGAAGAAAAAAAAAGTAGGAGATTTGCCTTAGGGTGGGAGACCTCACGATTCCACCTTCCATATTCCCACTCATCGGAGAGAAAAGCTTGAGTGGGAATCGAGGGGCCTATCAGTGATGAAGGTAGACGCCATGTCAGTACATTAGTACTGGCTACCGTTGGATAGGAAAGTATAATAGTTTCCACACCTGAAATGAAATAGGGTGGCTTCAAAACCATTGCAAGGTAAGCTGAGCTCTGCTTAGGCCTATTCTTTCTACATCCAGAAGCATAGGAAGAGTTAGTTTACAATTAAATGAAAGCTTAGTTTACAATTAAATGAAAGCTCTCTAATACACAAAGATCCGGTCGCAGAGAAAGTATCTCATGTAACGGTTTCATAAAATTAGTTTCCCATCACAAGATTCACTCTAGAATAAATGAGAAGCAAGAGAAGTGTTTCCAAAGACTGGTTAGGGCTTGGAATCTTTGGTGAGGATGGAAAAAAAAAAAATAACAAGGAAGCTCCTACGTAGGCCGGCCGCTTGAGGGCTTTGGTGAGCTTGGTGGAAGGTGATGGCCCAAACTTTGTGGGCTCTGGGAGGCTGGTTTTGACCGGCCCAATGTCTCTTTGGACTTGTATTTCGGCTGCATTTGGTTCAGCTTTGGAAATAGGCATTGGAAAAATGTAAATATCTTTGGTTTAAAGAGCTTTGGGGAAATGAAAATTAGGTTTGGTAAAAAAAATTGAAAAGCTATTTTGGCATAAAAATTGTTTGACAAATCCTTTTTTTATAAAGGGTTTTTGGATTTCTTTTTTCTTTTTATTAAAAGATATTAAACTCTTTGCCGACTTTAGTGAAGGTAAGGGTAGTTTTCGAACAATGAAAGGTAAAATTGAAAAACTAAAAAATTTATGATAATAATTTTTAAAAAAATATTCAGCATTTAGCTAAATACGAAAGCGCAAAGCTGGTCTTTATCAGCATTGGGCTTTCAGCTTTCCTAATACCAACATTTGACTGAAAGTCCCTTGGACAAGCTTGCAAACACCTCAACATTTTCTCAAGAGCCTTTGAAGATTGAAAGTCCCTTGAAAAAGTTGAAGCAAACGCACCATTTATCCTAGTTGGCCATAGGTTAGGTTAGGGTGGTTAGTGGGCCAAGGAATTGAGTTTAATTGGGCTCAAATTGAACTAAAAAGTTCAAATGGGCTCTATCGTAAAAATTGGGCTAGGCCGACGACATTGGTTGGCTGCCAAGTCTCCGTTGGCTGAAAGGTATTGAAACTATGATATTCCTAGTTTAAAGTACAAAAGGATCTATGTAGAGAAAGTGAACGCAATATGATAATCGATAACATTTTTTCTTTTCTTTTTTCATTAGGGTTGAATCCCAACATTATCAACAAATCTGACAATCATTGACAAGATGCATGCTTGATTAGGGGTGAGCGGTTCCTAATTCCGGTTCAGTTCCGTCTAGAATCTAGAACCTACCCTCGGATACAGGTTCCTCAATTTTTGGAACCTGCAACCAACCCATCATAACCAAGAATTTGGAACTTACCCTGTCACAGGTTCCAAGGTCGGTTCCAAGTTCCAACAGGTCCTTTTTTTTTCTTTTTTTTTTCATTTTCAGATTTGAAAAGCTCTTTTCAAACAATTGACGATTCCAACTCCAATCTCCTATTTGGTCATAAGTAAAAGCAAGCAAAAGCTCTACCAATTGATTCTTATTCTACCCAAGCAAAAGTAACAAATGAGAAATGGCAGTAACAAATTTGCAACTAGCACATACATAAGTAGCAAAAAATTTTAAAAAATAATCACCTACTGCATATGGTAGTTCCATAAGCAGCTTTACATCAAGCAAATTTGAGAAAGGCCTCAGCATAGTTACATCCATTGATCTGATGTAGACAAAGTTTGAGTAGATTCATCGGAGCAAGGACTCGTCAGTGAAACTAACCATCAAAGACAACATAGAGCTGCTAATGATTTGAACAAGCAATGCATGGGACGTTATATTGGAAATACAGAGCCTCCGTAGCTTTGAAATGCATAAGGACACAACAGTGAAGGAGGGGGTACCCGCAAGAAACCTCAATACATTAAGCCCAAGGCTTAGTTCAATTTCCGAATTAATGAGACTACTTCACTAATTTCTAGCAAGTTAGACAGCTGTGCGACCCCAACAATTTTCTTGAAATCAAAACCAAAGATGCATGAAGGCAAACATTGAGTACTTAGACAGCTGTACACTCCAAAAGTGACATTAGTCCCAAAAGCTACTAGATATCTAGCAAGTTCATAATCTACACAAGGAGCAGAAATTGCTACTTCATCCAATTGCACCTTATCATTTTGGTAGCCCCAAATCCAAGAGGATCATGGAATAAATCCTTCATGCATTTCCTCTAGACTAGCTCGAGCAGCACATCATTGTTATAGGTTGTTGGTAGATATGCCTCACCAGTCACTAGACCCATTCTTGTGTTCATTCCAGAGGCTTACAAACTTCTGTTGAAATAGATTCCATGTCTCTTCAGTGGTTTGCAAAATCCATTCCTTGTATCCTTGTATAATATGCGCATTTATGGAACAATTCATTAACATATCATCGATGGTAAAAATAGTTTCTATTGTCTTTTCTTTTCTTTTTATAGTAGTCTACAAGCATGAAAGAGATGAAATGACTAATGGGGGAGTGCATAATATGATCTCTTTCATCATTGCCTTAATATCTACCAATTACAATTGTGCATTCATCTCTGCAATTACTAAAACAGTAGCGCCAACTTTTTGTTTTGTTTATCCTGGGGTGGGGCATAAAAGAACAATAAACTACAAGTAATCATCACATGAAAGTATGAATTTTTCTTTTGTATACATAAATGTTTGCAAATCTTGAGTTGAATTTAGCTGCATGAGCAACAAATATTAAGGTTTAAGACATGATAAGCAATAGTAGTCATTAGGAGTAAGAAGAGAAACCAATTTATAGAACTTTGACAAGAGCTATGAGACATAAGCATAGAGACATAAGGGGAAGTCCAACGGTTGTATTGGGATACTTTGTAAGGGTCAGAAAAAACAACCTGCTTGGTCAGCCTCCACATCTCAACATTTCCACAAACTCCGCTACTGCAATGACAATGACAAGACAAGAGCGTGACCACACATTATTGAGCAACCAAAAAGGCAGATCGAGGTCAAATTGTGAAGCGACGCACTAGAATAGCGACTAGCGAAAGGCGGCTGGACGGACTCCCAACGTGAAACCAATGGAAAAAGCGACCCGCAATGCAATTAAGCAGAATCGGGTGTCGGAAATCTGAAGGGCAGAAGGGAGGTCGATGCTTGGAGAGGCTAGTCTCGATCAGAGAATGGTGGGCCGATCGAGAGAGAGAGAGGGAGGGAGGGAGAGAGGACACGCCATGCCTTTTGAGACCGATTCACTTGAGGACGATGATAGGCCGATGTCAATCAAAGGTGCAAAGATAACACTCTTCTTCGTTGCTTATCACCCACCTACCAACCCTAAAAGGAGAAAACGAGAAGGAAAGTTGCGACCGGTGTTTTGATTTTTTCTCCGCAACAATCAGCCTTCTTCATGGAGGGCAGGAAGGGGCGGCGTTGAGTGCGAGCGGCATCATCGAGGGCGAGCAGCGTCAGCGACTGGCGTCTAGCGGCGTCTGGCGAGGGCAAAGACAGCGGCGGTGGCAGCTCAACCCACAACCAAGGGGGAAGAGCTCAGTTTGGGCGAAGGCAGTGGTGGTTTGAGCAACGATGGCCCGGACGGCCGAGCAAGCGGCAGCAAGAGGTGGTGACGGTGGCTTGGGGACGGCAGCGGTGGCTCACGGCGGCAAGGGGCAGCGTGAATGGCGCGATAGCTTGTCAGGCTCAACAGCGAGACGGCTCGTTGGACGAGCAGTGGGTGACGGTGGTTTGGTGGCCAAGATGTGGTGGTGAGTAAGGCGTGGGGCAATGGTGTGGTGGTGGGTGAAGTAGCAACCAACAAGAGGAAGAAGAAGAAGAAGAAGAAGAAGAAGAAGAAGAAGAAGGGTTTCAGCAGAGAGAGGGGGAAAGAGAAGAGAGAGAGAGAAGAAAAGAAAAAAATGGGACAGGAAGTGACATGAGGAGGAAAAAGGGGAGAAAAGAGAGAGAGAGAGAGAGAGAGGGGAAGGGGGGAAATCGCGTGGGGGGAAGAGAAATCATGTGCTATAGGTTTTCTTCTTTTTTTTCCTCTAATCGGTTCTAGTTCTGCCAGTTCTGATTTCTATCGGAACCAGAACCGGAACCGGAACCAATCTCTTTAGAACCGGGAACCGAACTGAACCCTCTCCGTTTCCCGGTTCTACTCGGGAACCGCGCTCACCCCTATGCTTGATGATTGTTTGATCGATGCAAGGCCTGAGATCATAAAACTGCATTATGCCTATTTTCTAAATTATGAGATGTGAAAATAGAAATGAGGGCACATAATGTCATTAGCACATCTATTTTGATTATTATAGCCAAAGCTCAATGAAGTTAGAGAAGAAATTTTTTTCATCTTCAAGTTGATAAAATATAGCACAAATTTCATGAAAGTAATACTGAGCACCAAGTAGCAAGAGGAAGTGACAAACATCTTTAATCCCTTCTTTGGTCCGTCATTGAATACATCTCTTTCACTTCAGTGTGTACACATCTCACTTGTGCGTACTCATCTCAATTTTCACATCTATTTCCCTAATGTGTCAAAAGATACATTGCATGCATCAGTTCATCTGGCTTATGTAATTGCTTTTTATACAAATGTGTAGAATCTCTGAAGTGGACAACCCCTCAGCAATGGCGGGATAAAAAGTGATGACGTGAAATAAAATAATGAAAAACATGATAGAAATTAAAATCGATCATAAAAATATAGGAATCAATAATGATATAAGGTAGAGATTTACCTTGTTTGGTGGTGCAGAGAGACGACTTCATATTCTTGAATTAGCCAAGCTGAAATAAGGTAGAGATTTACCTTGTTTGGTGGTGCAGAGAGACGACTTCATATTCTTGAATTAGCCAAGCTGAACACTCAACGAGTCATTTGTCCACAACACAATATTCTGAGCAAAGAAGAAAGATGAGTCGATCTCTGTGGCACCAGCAACTACGAAGTTCACTCCTGTACGAACAGGTGGACCTTTGGCTACTGCCAGATATGGTGGAAGATATAGTAGTCCAAATGTTTTAGCTGCATTCTCATATTTTTACGTCCATCGGGAGATTAAAATACATCATTAATAGTTTGTTAGAGAAGAAATTGAAAGAGAACATGGAATACTTATGAAATCAACAATGAGGCATCCGTCTGAGCATCGACCGATTGTGTGGTAGAAGAAAGTCTCTCCATAAGGGTACTTTTCGATGACTGGAAATGAGGGTGCCCCAGAAAGGAGGAAGTTTCAGTGTCACACAGAGAGTTGCCGAAGTTGAAGATTGCTTTGAAGCTCCTGAGGCTTGACAAAACCGACTCCAAAGAGAGGCAGCCGAGCAAGAAGAAGACAAGTATATTCATGGCTTTCATGTCAAAGCATACTTGAAAATTTCGATGAAGGAAGGGTCTGCTTGGTGTTGAGCGTCAGCCCTTGCGTTATATCATAGAGCAACCTCACCTTCCCAATATGGGCACTGGAGTTTGGGCAGACGAAGCGTCAATTGCTGACTTGCACTTTCAAAAGGAAAGGCGCCTTTTTTTATAAAATGGGTAAAGCCTTCATGGAATCTTATCGAATGCGTCAAACGGGTAAAGAAACTCTGCTTATTCGAGAAGCCAAGTCATAAGGACTAATCGCAACTTAGATGCATTGAATCCTGCATAATAATTTAATCTGACGAAGTTATCTTAGAAGCAGTGAAGTTGTTACTTGGGAGAGTGATTTAGTTACATGACCCTTTTAAATTAGAATTTGATATAATTCTAGGTTAAAGCAATCCGAAGGTTGCTAGTCCTCACCTGCCATTGGCAAGGGCTTGCAGCCCTGCTCATCTAACTTCTTATCTATATTAAAAGAAAAGAAAAAAAAGAGATAGCTTAGTCGTATAAATATAACAATTAAAGAAAAACGTCACGTCACTATTCTCCGTTAACAAAATTGAATATAGTTAATGAAATGACTTGATTGAACCAATTTAACAAATTTTAAGATTTGATTGCACTTTTTGCAAGTTTTAATACTGAATTACACTTTTATGATAAGTTATAAGACTTTCAATGCACAAATCCCAAAATTCCTCAGTTTTGGAGTTGAAGAACTCATAACCATTTTTCATATGTAGTTGTTTTATGACAACTTTGAAATTGGTTTTAACCGATCACCAACTAAGAATAAAATTATGTTGGAAGTACACAACAGAAACGTGATTCCTTCATATGGAGAGATTACTTAGATCAATTTTGTTACTCCTTTACATGTGAATAATTATGTGGGGGTGCAAACTACCAATTAACATCCAATAAAGTGGTAAATATATTACAGAATTTACCTCATAGCAACAAAAGCATAGGCAATGTTAGCTCATAAATCATATTTTCAATCCTATATACGATTTCTAATAAACAAACAGTCACTTAATTTTTGGGATTTTCACTTATTTAATGAGTTTGTAAAACTAAGTGCAATGTAAATGCAATGATGTACAAAATGTGTCTATACTAAATGACATGCGATGTACAATTAAATAAACCTAATCTGCAAACTATATGTCATGCGACATCAATTAGATGACATAATCTAATGACGAACAAATACTAAATGCAACTATTTTAACATGTCATACATTTTAATTTAAGTGATCCTAAAATATGCAATTTACTAAATGAGGTGCAGTATGCAAATTAATTCTACGTGACACATGCATGATATATTTTTTTTCTGTTTTTATTTAATTAAAATTCGTAATTAAACATGCAATCTATTCTAAGAAAAAGAAATCCAATTTATCCTCAAGCAAGGTTTTTATATTTTTATTTAAAAATTCGGAAAAGGAATTTTCATATTTATACATGCAATCTAGTCTAAAATAAGCAGTAATTCTAGCAAGAATCAAATTCAATTCGAATATGTTTTTTGGATTTTCATTCTAAGAAAAGCAATCAAACAATGGATAAGTATTTGATTACATAATGAAATTCACAGGCCTATATTATCTATCCTTAAATTTGGTAATGAAATAAACTAACAATCATATTCAAGTGGTTATGAATATTGATGGAAGGTTGTCCTTTAAATTTGGAAAATAGGTAAATTGACGATCATATCCAAATGGTTATGTTTAGGAAGAAAGATTTTCCACACTACCGGAATAAAGGAATTTCCATATTTAAACATGCAAGCTAGTCTAAAATAAGCAGATATTGTAGCAAATATCAAATCCAATTCAAATATTTTTTTTTTTTTTTTGGTTTTCATTCTTAAGAAAACCAATCAAACAGTGGATAAGTATTTGATTAAATAATGCAATCCACAACCCCATATTATCTATCCTTAAATATGGTAACGAAATAAACCAACAATCAACAATCATATCCAAGTGGTTATGAATATCGATGGAAGGTTATCCTTTAAATTTGAAAAACGGATAAATCAACAATCATATCCAAATGGTTATGGATATGATGGAAGATTTTCTACACCACTAGACATCGTATCTTGTAATTAGAGACAGGACAACCATCCAAGCGTATTCTTAAGTTACGAAAAATTTCCAAACTTGAGGTGATTTCTTAAAATCTCGTGGATATACTTATTTAACTTATTTAACGAAATATATCAATTAAGCAAAACATACAAGTAAATATTTCAAAACAGATAAAAATAAGAATCTTACCAAATTGAAAATTTACTTTTCGAATTTGAATCAAACGCAAACGAGCAGCGGCTCGTGACCAAAGGGTTAGCGAATTCGGCACAGCAAGGGGCTGACTAATGACCTATAAAACAAAAAACTTATTCGGCCGGCTCGATCTGGGGACGAGCTCAATAGTGGTGCAGGAATCAGCAAGTGCTCGATGGGGCTTGTTGCCGATGATGAGAGGTAGGGTGTGGCAGCAGCTCAATCACGGGCTCCGCGGCAAGGGGGATAAGTACACTAATGGTGCCATAAGTTGTGTACGGCACTCACTTTGGTGCCAAAAGTTTCCACCGGATCACTTAAGTGCCAAATCGAAGAAAAAATGATCACTTTGGTACCACCGGTGATAAATTCCGGCCAAAATGATTACGTGGCATTTTTATTTAAAAAAAAAAGTTCCTTGGCTTTTAAACGACGTCGTTTTTTCATCATCTTCAAGAAACGACGTCGTTTTGCTCTTATACGTGGACACCCTCGCAAAAATGACGCCGTTTAGCTCGTACATGGGTTGAAATTAGGGTTAGGGTTTCTCCTCGCCGCTTGGCCACCGTTGTTCACCCGCCAACGCTCGGCCACTGTCGCTTGGCAACCATTGTAGATGCTCGGCCAGGTGAACGAGGAGGGAATGAGATTGTTGCTCAAACAAAAAGTGACAGAAAGAATAGGAGGCAAGGCGGAGGAGGAAGAAGAAGAGGGGTTAAAGGTGCTGCAACCGGTGCGCTGTCGCCGCCACCGCCGCCAGTGCCGTTGTTGGTGCTGCTACTGGTGCGCTGCTGGTGTTGCTACTGGTGCCGTTCGTTGCTGGTGTCACTCTTCAAGGAAGAAGACGACGTGCCTCCTCTCTCTCTCTCTCTCTCTCTCTCTCTCAATTTGGGGATTTAGGGTTTCGATTTGGGGGAAAGAAGCCAAACAACGTCGTTTTTGTGGTTTAGATGCTGATTGTGCTCTCCGGCAAAGCCACGTCAGCCTAAAAAAGTAATAAAAAAAATGCCAAGTCAGATTTCCGGCCAATTAGATCAGCGTTGGCACCAAAGTGAGCGTTTTTCAAATTTTTTGGCACTTAAGTGATCCGACGGAAACTTTTGGCAACAAAGTGAGTGCTGTAAACAACTTATGGCACTATTAGTGTACTTATCCCGTGGCAATGACTCTCAATAAAGCATGGGTTCATGGTGGTGCAAGGCTTGGCTCAGACGATTGGATAGCAGTAGCTTGTCACGGGTCACGGCTATCGGGCTTTACTTGCGGATAGCACGGTGACGATTATGGATACAATGCGGGGCGAGATCGATTGGAAACTTGCCAGAGGGTCCATTGTGACCCTGTTGAGAGGTGGCTGGCTTTGCTATAAAAACAAGTTGGTTTCTCTTCGAGCGTTTTCTCGGTGCTCTTCTCGGTGATGCACTATGCCTTATGTCCAGCCTCACCTATCGTTTTCTTTCCACAAAGAATTTGGTCACATCAAGACAAATCTCATCGCTTCCCTCGCTATCTCCTTGTGTATCGTGTACGTGAAAGAGGAGAATATGTGAATGAGTTTATGCATGGAAAGGCTCGAGAGTGTGAGTCCTACTCAATTTGCCTCAAATTGACTGTGATTACAACATAAGAACAAAACAAAGTAAATACCATAAATATAGAGTAGACAAATAATTTTTTTTTTTTGGGTCGACATTGCATCTATTTTCATTTACTTAGATAAGTTCGAAGCTAATACATTGGTAACATCAGCACTTAGTAAATCTAGTAAGGCTATCGGGGGGTAGGTTACCCAGTTTCGGGGGAGAAATTGTTGCGTTGGGCTCTTGCAACCCAGTCTGCGGGCCTATTCGCTTCTCTATTGCAGTGGGCCAAAGTTAGGCCCGGAAATTTTTTCATTTGCTCTCGGATCCGGTCCACTAGCCCTGCAACTTCCCAATTTGGTTTTGTCTTTTGCTGAACTGCTTACACGAGCATGAGGGAGTCAGAATGTACTTGCATAGCTTTGGTCGATTTGTTTGAGAGATATTCTAGGGTTTCCATGAGAGCTTCAGCTTTTGCTTGTTCAGCTAAGGAGGCTGCAATTGTTTTCGAAAATCCATCCACCAAGCTACCCCGCGAGTCGCGGCAGATGCAGGCGATGGCGCTCCTATACTCGGTCTCTCCTCTGTTTGCTCGAAGAATTGGTGCGGTTTGTCCCTGCGACTCCAGATCTGGTGGTTCTCGCTCATGCCCGACAGGGGAGGCTCCGAAGTCACTCCAATTCGCAGTCCTGATGGGATCTGCCTCGAGGGTTTCGATGAGTCGATTGTGGCCCATTATTCGTATCTCCTCTAGTTTAGCTGCTTGATCGGAGACTTTGTTCGCAGCCCCTACCCCTCCTGCCTTGTTCATGGTCACTCCTCTATTTTCCCCGAGAGCTGGTTCTTTCCCATTCATTCTGGTTACTCTTTGTCTAGAAGCCTCCAAATCTGGTGGTTCTCTTTCATCCTTGCCGAGGTAAGCTTCGAAATCATTTATGTTCGTGGTCCCTGTGGATTCTTCCTCGGGAGGTTGGGTGACCGCTTCTCATGTTTTCTCTGGCTCTACTATTCTTTCGAAACCTCCATTTGAAGGCCCTACGCAACCTTCCTCTGTAGCTAGTGTGCTTCTTTGCTATTCTGCTTCTCTGTAACCCTTCGATGTTGTGTCGGCTGTTCCATCTCCAACGAGATCTTCTCTGTTCTCCACCACAGTTGGACTTCCTCTGTACCCGGTCACATGACTCCTCTCCAAATCTGGTTTGTCCACTCCTTCCCCAACAAAAGAAGCATCTATATTGATGCTCAGTGTGTTTGGTGGCGATGGAATTCATCTGTGCTTATGGGTATTGTTCCCTTTTGCTGCTGCCGGCTTGCTGTTACAGCTCGTATAGTTCTCATGTAGAACTATTGCTTTAGACAGGGTCTGATACGGAGACAAGGGATGATGTTCAAACACAAATTGGTTTCGATCCTTCCAAATACACCACATAGCCGTGGCAATTAGATTGAAATCTTGATCTTTACTTGGGTTTTCTCTGTTCGAGTATAGCCATTCATCTATTTGTGTTAACCCAATCATGGAAATTTGGAGGTGCAAGGGACTCATTCGCCATAACTCTATGGTCCAGGGGCAGAGCAACAACGCATGTTCAGTAGTTTCAGCTTCTTTTTTGCAGATTGGGCATAGAGGATCAGGTACAATTCGCCTCTTGTGTAGGTTTTCCACAGTAGGTATAGCATTCTGACACGCATTCCATAGGAACTGTTTTACTCTAGGTAGAGTATTTGATTTCCAAATGAGATTTCAAAGATCTGGCTTTGTTTGATGAGAGGAGGATGTTGTTGTGTTTGTTGGGTTGGTTGTTTGATTTCTGCAGTAGATATACCTACTTTTTACCGAATATTCCCCTGATTTGTTGCTCCTCCATACCATCTTGTCTGCTGTAGACTGTAATCGTATAGGAGTTTTTAGGATTTCCTTAACTCTGATGTCATCGAACAAAGACCGTAGCATTTCCACATCCCATTTCCCATCCCGTTCCTGTATTAAAGCTCCCACTTTTTCTGGCTCATTTCTTGTTGCTGCCCTCCAATAGTTTTGCTTTTCAACCATTTATCTTCCCGAATTGATATAGTTTGTCCATTGCCCACGGCCCACATGACTTGAGGAGCTATCAAGTCTCTTCCCACGATGATACTTTGCCATCCCCACGACGGTCTAGATCCTTTTCCAGCGTTCCAAAAATCACCTTGTGGGTAGTATAGTCCCTTCAGTAGTTGACTTAGGAGTGAGGAAGGTTCATGGGATATCTGCCAAGCTTGCTTGCTCAACATCGCCTTATTGAAGGCTAAGAGGTCTTTGAATCCGAGCCCACCTTCTTCTTCCTGAGTTTTAGATTCTCCCATTTTTTCCAATGGATTCCAGCAGCCTTGTTTCCATTCCACCACCAAAAGTTTGCTATTTTCTTCTCAATGGCTTTGCAAATTGACACGGGGAGTTTGAAAATGGACATCGCATATTATGGGATAGCCTGCACTACGGACTTGATCAATATTTCCTTCCCTGGTTTTGACAGCAAGTTATCTTTCCAACTCTCTAACTTCATGCTTACTCATGCAAATACATTTTTTTTTTGAACCTCCCCAATCTGAGGGAATCCCTAAATACTTCCATGTTTTCTCCATTTCTTGAACTCTTAGCATCTCAGCCATGTTTCTTCTCAAAATCGTGGGGCAGCTTTTGCTAAAATGGATACCTGATTTGTTGAGATTAATGGCCTGCCTTGTGGCTAAATAGTATTGGTGTAGGATGGCTGCCAAATTCTGACATTCCACAACAGTGCCGTGAAGGAAAAATATCGAATCATCCACGAATAATAGGTGTGATAATATAGGGCAGCAACTGTTTAGCTTAATTCCTCTTAGGGTGCCATTCATAATTGCTTGTTTCATTAGGAGGGAAAGAACATTGGCCACTAGAATGAATAGATATGCGGAAAGTGGGTCACCTTGTCGTAGTCCTCTTGTTGGCTTGAAAAAAGGTAGGGATTCACCGTTGAAGTTGATACTAAAAGACACCGTAGATACACATTGCATCACCCATTTAACCCATTGGTCACAAAATCCCATCTTTGTTAAGCTTGCTTGTAGGAAGTCCCATTCAATTCGGTCGTATGCTTTTTGCATATCGAGCTTAAGGACAGCTTGGAATTTACTTTTCCTCTCCTGAGTTTGCAGCTTGTGTAACACCTCCTGTACAATCAAGATATTGTCTTGGATTTGTCTTCCCCCCACAAAGGCACTTTGTTCTTCGGCAATAAGGCTTGGTAGTAAGGGTTTTAGTCTATTTGTCATTACTTTGGAGATGATTTTGTATATAAAATTGCATAGGCTGATGGGTTGGAATTATTCTAACTTTTATGGGTTTTGAACTTTGGGAATGAGGGTGATTAGGGTTTTGTTTAGGTCTGGGTTAAAGTGTCCTGTTTCAAAGAAATTCTGTACTTCGCTGAAAATCCTCTAACTTAGATCCGGCCAATGATTTCTGTAGAATAGCCCATTCAGCCCATCCGATCCAGGAGCCTTATTAGCTCCTAATTGCTGCATTGCTTTTGTAATCTCCTCTATTGTAACAGATTTCACCAACCTTTGATTCATTCTTTCGTCTACTAAGATTGGAATTTGTTGTATGATAGGTTCAAAGTCGCGAGCCCCCATTGACAAATATAGGTTCTTGAAGAAAGTTTATGTCATTTCTTTTAAAGGTTGATCTTCTTTCACCCACTCATTGTTGGCATCCTTGAGTAAGGTAATTATGTTTCTATTTTTCTCTGAATGGTTGTTGCATGGAAATTTTTTGTATTTCTGTCTCTCCATTTTAACCAGCTTATTCTTGAGCGCATCCCCTAATACATCTCCTCTTGCCACCAGAGCTTTTCAATCTCCTGATTTATTCTCTTTGTTGCCTCACATTCTTTATAAACTTCAATTCCATTTGTAAGACTTTGTGATTCACTTTTCAGCTCATCTATTCTTCGTTTGGCATTCTGAAATCTGTTTTTACTCCACAGTGCCAATTGTTTTGCCACCTTCTACAACTTTTGAGCTATGTTCAGCCCTTGAGATTCCCCTTCAGCTCATCCCTTTTTAACTATCAGCATACTTTCTTCATCTTCAGCCCAGAATGCTTCATAGCGAAAACTCCTCCTCTTCTTTTCCCTCATTGCTTGTAAAGTGTTCATAAAATTCTAAACGTAAGTGCACGTATCAAACAAGTAATATAATGATGAGAAAAAGTATCGTTCCTACAGAGATCAATGATTAATAAATCAATTAAATACTAAAATAGAGTAATTCTAAAGTTTATATAACGGATCAAAATATAATTAAGAATAAATTAAAAACGAAATTTGTAGACTAAATGCAGTAAATCGATAAGATAAATATGTTAGAGCATCCGATTTCACCATAACCACTGGATATGAATTTCATATTGTTATGAGTACAAGAACGATATCAAACATGTGATAGCGGAATTTCCTAATCTATTTACTATCCTATCTCTAGGTATAGCAAACCTACTCAGCTTATTAATCCACTATATCTCTATGTGAATTAAAATAAATATGAGTGCATTAAAAACTATGAATATTCCTGGTTTACAATGAGTCTTTTGGATCACCTTATCACCCAAAGCTACACAAATAACGCGGTATATTTCTACCCACGTTTAATTCATGGTTATATATTATAATTAGCAATTGCATATTATCACATCTCAGTCTCAAACATGCACATCAGATCATTCAAGTGGTGGCCAGTCACTCAAAAGCATTAAACACAATAATATATAACTCACACGAATGAAATCAATTGTAAAACATAAAAATCATGAAATTCATATCATCATGGTTAGGCTACATCGTAGCCCTAACAAAAGAAAATTAGAACATAGTAGAAGAAGAAATAAAAATATAGATCAAACCCAGCATCTTGAATCAAAGGACAGGAATTCTGTCACCACTTTTGTCTTCTCTTCAAAATACTTGAAAAAATCTGAGAAGAATAAAAAAAAAAACGATCTAACTCCAACCCTAGCTACTCTCTCTGTCTCTATTTATATGATATATACAAGATATCTATCTCCCAACGCTTACAAATAACATTAGAGAACAAAATCAAGAATTTCCTGATTTGATATCCATCTTCCACTACTGATTTTATTTGAATTCCTGATAGTTACCATTCTTTTCCTTATCCTCTTCATATCTCATTATTCTGCATAAACAAGAAAAATTCAAATAATCAGAAGGAAATCCAAATATTTTCTCACAGATAATGCATTAATTACTGCCTAAAATAGGTAAAATAATTCTATTTTATAGAGTTATCATAAAAATATTAGAATATGGCTGTGATCAGACCCTATAGCTGGTAGTGCTATGCTTTCTGCATTAGGATAGGATAATCTCCACTCGAGATTGCATAATCCCCTATCTAGTCTTTCCTTAACAAATTGATCTACTGTTCGGTTGTTGGTCTAGGTGAAAGCGCAACCTTTGGATTCCAAATCCATTAAGGAACACTTCCCAAGAAAGTCCTTGAAGGCTGTTAATCGATAGTTTTCCGCTCGTTTTCCGTCCACTTTTTCCCAATGATACAATACTTCATTGAAGTCCCCCAAGCAAAGCCATGGTAAGTAGTAGTGGCTGCTTGCTCTATAAAGATCCTCCCATAGTTGTATTCTTTCTCAGAAAATATTTGGAGTATGTATGAAAGTAATTTGCATTTGCTGTCTATTTTCAATTACTTGACAGAGTACACTTATATGGTTATTGGAAAATGATTCGATCGATAGCTCTACCTAGCCATCCCAAAACACAGCCAAACCCCCGCAATTCCTTCTTCCCGGGTTCACGACAAAACAATGTTGAAATCTCAACCTCCTCCTTAAATGATGTACATTTTGCTCCCGATTCTTAGTCTCAATTAAAAATAAAATACTGGGCGTTTCTTGAGTCACTAGGACTCGCAGTGCCTGAATTGTCAGGGGTGTGCCCAACCCCTGACAATTCCAACTTAATAGTTTCATGGCTTTATTGGTGACTTATTAGGGCTAGCCACCAAAGCCCATTGACATGACTTCTCCACTTCCTCAATTGGGGTCTCTATCAGCTGAGTACTATCGATCTCCGGTGTTTTGGAACTTTGTGCGCCATAAGGGCAGAAACGCTTGCCTTTTTTAGCGGATTTGTGCTTAGTACCTTTAGATTTATGCCTGATCAGCCTTTTGTCCCCTGTTTCAGCCTCTGGCATTGCTCTTTCTTCTTCCTTTTGCTGTTCTTCATATAGGACCATAGTTGTTGCTTCATCAATATAGCAGCTCCCTCTCTTTTGTGGGTTGTTTTCTCCCATGAGTTGTATTGCTAACTGCTATGTGGTTGAACAAGTTTCCTTATGAGTTATCTGTTATGCATTTTTCTGTCCCCATATACTGTTTAAGTTCTAATCTTACTATTGGTTATCATTCTCTAAAACATAATGCAAAGGAATCTCTAGCACACTCTCTGTTTCTTCGAGGACTGACTCTTGTTTGCCATAAAAGATTTTCCCATACAGGCTTAATTCCTGCACATCCGCTTGAAGCCAATTCCCAAATCGTCTTGGTAAGTCATTCGGTAGCCCTGATTTTTCATATGGGATTTCCTTACATACAGTAGCATAATGCCCCATTCGTCCACATGAGTAACAATAATGTGGTAATCGCTCATATTTGCACTTTACCCATACTTTCTTCTTTTCCAAATTCACAAGTATTCCTGTTTTTAACGGATTTTCCAGATTCAACATCACCTTGGCTTTTCCAATTTTGTAATGGCTATTGCCTCTTGCTTCTGATTTCACCTCTATGACTTCCCCCAATTTAGAAGCAATTTCTCGGATGACTTCGTTAGTGACTCTTCCAAATGGCAAACCATAGAAATTGACCCAAAATGCACAGTTGTTAAACTCATAACATATGTCTGGGATATCAAGGTCACATTCTTTTAATACTAGTAAATTACTGGAGAAGCACCATGGCCCAGTGTCCAACACTCTCTATTTTTCTTCTTCCGATTGGAAAGCAAATGAGAAATGTCCTGGTCCAAGTTGAGTGCAAGTAACCCTGTCCACTCTCCACACACGTGTCATAGTACTCACGAAAACTGGGAAATTCACATTTGGTCTGGAGTTTAGCTTCACAAACAGTGTTTTCCGGCATTCAATCAATTTTTCTTTTGAGATATTGCTTTTTATATCGACAACATCATTCTCAGAACCATAACTCACCTAAGCTTTTGCACAGGGCTGCAACCCACCTTTCTTCCTCAAGCTGAGCAGCCATACTTTCACCAGGATTTGATTTGAGGGGAGCTCCGAATGGGGAATGGCACCACTGTGTTGATGAAGACAAAAAAAAAGGGGGAACTCGCCTATGGGTTTCAGTCGACAACACCACTGTGTAGATGAAGACCAAAGGAAGGGGGAATCGACAATGGGTTTTAGTCGGCAAAGTGGGGTTTTCTGGATTTACCCATTAGGAATCATTAAGGTTGCTTTGTTGTTAGTGTCATTTGGGGTTTAGGGTTTAGGGTATTTCAAAGCAAATTCGAATACAAGGAAAATCAACAATGTCAGCCGACTGGCTGGAGGTATGACCATGTGAGGGTTTCAATGGGTATGAGGATTAAGGAGAGAGCTAGGGTTGGGCATTAAAGAAGGAGAATCTCACCGTGAAGATGGGAATCCTACCCAGCTGGTAGAGGAAGACTCGCCATTCTGCGAGAACGTCTCAAATGCTCGTTCATGTACTTCAATCTCACCGTGAAGATGGGAAACCTACCCAGCTGGTAGGGGAAGACTCGCTATTCTGCAAGAGAGTGGTAGATAGCGGGGAGGATGGGAAACCTACCCAGCTGGTAGGGGAAGATTCGTCATTATGCGAGAGAGCGGTAGATAGCGGGGGGGATGCGGACAGCACGGTGACGATTATGGATGCAACGCGGGGCGAGATTGATTAGAAACTTGCTGGAGGGTCCGTTGTGACCTCGTTGAGAGGTGGCTGGCTTTGCTATAAAAACAAGTTGGTTTCTCTTCGGGCGTTTTTCTCGGTGCTCTTCTCAGTGATGCACTATGCCTTATGTCCAGCCTCAATAAGAAGAGAAACAACTTGGTTTTATCGTAGTGAAATCACCGGATGGTAATCGGGCACTTGGGCACGTTGGCCATACTGATGTCTCGCTGTACTTGTTGGAATTGGCGTCGAAGATGCAAAATCCTGCTCGGATTGCTTTGATGCTCACCATATTGCTGAGTCATTGGGATGACTCAGGTCATGGAGCCACTACAGGATGGTCTTGCTGGAACACACCACTGGAGTTGCTGGACTGCTAATGGCTTTACAAGTGATCCATGGTAGCGGCTGCAATCTATTTTGGGTGGAGCTACATCAGGCATGAGGCGGAACGACGGGTGGTCTCGGGTGGATGAGCTGCTTGTAGGGATCTGCAATGATGAAGAAGAGAGAACACCACGCTACCTTTTTGGTCAACCTTGTCTCCTAATTCTCTATTGTAAGAAATCAAAGAGGATAGAAGGAGACAAAATATCGAGACTGAAGACCAAGAACTTTGGGAACTTTGGTGTATATTGTCTTCAATAAATTATCTGATGTATAGCTACATGTAGATACAATACAAGATGTATGTAATGAATGGAAGTTAGAGATTCTATGAATCAATCTAATCTAAATCTAATCTTTAATTGATTTGTACAAAATCGTAATCGGATCAAATCCTCTATCAAATACCATGAGCTACACCACATATCTTCCAACACTCCCCCTCAAGCTGGTGGCTTGTAGACGTCTAAAACTCCTAGCTTACTCAATAGATATGCGTGATGTCTTTGACATAAAGGTTTGGTGAAAATGTCTGCAGGCTATTTTGTCATCCCAATTCCTCTTGTTTCAATTACTCCTAGAATTTTGTCTCGTGTAAAATGACAATCCACTTCTATATGTTTGGTTCTCTTGTGCACTATAGGATTTGCTGCAAGTTTGAGAGACACGTCATTATCACAGAATAGCTTTGTTGCCCCTTGTACTTGTACTCCGAGATCTTTAAGAAGACCTCGTATCCATACTATTTGACAGGTAGTTTTGGCCATAGCTCGATATTCTGCTTTAGCTAAAGACAAGGATACAATTGGTTGCTTCTTAGTCTTCCATGAGAGCAATGATTCTCCCAATTTAATGCAATATCCACTAATAGATTTTCGACTCATGGGACAAGTTGAATAATCTGCATCACACTATGCCGTCATTCCATGTTGCATTTTTTGGATAGGAGTATTACAAGCCTGGACACTTCTTTAAGTATTTGACGACCTTCAAGGCAACATTCAAATGAGATTACTTGTGCATGAACCGGCTAAGTGTTGTACTACATAAGAAATATCAGGTCTGGTCATCGTCAGATATATAAGTTTTCCGACGGGTCTAGTCACATTTCTGCTCCACCAAACCCTAACGTACCTCTCTTTTCTTTCTCTCGGATTAGGGTTCTGGTGGAACCATCGTGCCGTGCGCCGCGAGCTATGAGGGTGATATTATCGCTGCTCCTCGTGTATTCCGGTGACGCGAGCCACTGGCTCTCCTCCTGTATAGCTAGTTGGAAAATCTGTCCAAGTGGAGGTACTAAATCCATAGCCAGGATATATGAACAAAAGGTAATGTAAGATTCGTTCAAAATCAATAGAAAACGTGTAGTCTTCTCCCTTTCTTTGATGGATCTATACTGTTTGAGTGTCGATTCTGGTCCCTTGAGCTTTTCTTCAACTGCTTCTAGATCATTCCATAATGATGATAGCTTGTTGAAGCAGGTCGTGACCGTCATGTTCCCTTGTTTGAGCTCGCTGAGTTCCTGCATGAGGGAATTTTTTTTGGCTTGGTCTAGTTTATTGTACATCTCCTTAATATTTTCCCACATGTTTTGAGTGTCCTCTATTGATGGAAGTCTGGCCACGACTTCTAGAGATATGCAGTTTTTGATCCAGATATAGACAAGTTGATTGCACTTCCTCCAATGTCGAGCTAAGCGCTCATTGAGGGGAACAACAATGGTTCCATCAAGGAACCCATCTTTATCCTTCGTCACCAGTGTACGCTGGAGCTCCTGCGATCACCTGGAGTAATTTTCTAGCTCGGTCAGCTGTTGGCTTATTAGCCGCAGTTTTGGTCCGTTGATGGTGGAGGCAAACATGGGGTCGCCAAGTTATGGTTGTCTAGTGAAAGCCATCGCTAGGTATGGTAGAAATCCAGGTGAAAATCCCAAGTAAGGATTCGTTCCCATACTCAAATTATTCGACCTAGTTCCATAACCCACATTGAAAACGGCTAGATATGGATTTGCTCAACTACTCGGTCTATCCGATCCACTTGCCTGCCCCGCAGTTGCTGTATCCAGCCCGATGGTCGTGCTTGCCCTGTTTACGGTTGGTGGGCTGCCGTCGGGTTGGAATGAGGCCCATTGGCCTTGAATCCTTGGCGATGATGCATTCGGGCTTGGCCCAAATAACCATGGGTTGGGCTGCATTTGAAATGGCAGCCACTGGTAAGGATGACCCATCATCGGTTGGCTCAGAATGGGTTGAACCGAGATGGGTTGCCCTAGATTTGTCTGAGCCAGAAGAGATTGGCCATCTTACGCCCGAACAATATGTTCTTGAGATCTGGCAACATCAATAATAGAAGTAGCATCCCGGCTTTCTGCAAGTTGCACTGGGTTCTCTTCTTACAAATGTTCACCAGAGGTTGAAGCTAAATTTTTTGTCATGATAAAAATTTATTGCTGAGATGTCAAGTCTTGTATACAGGGTTGAAGAATCTTGGTAGGGACAAGATGAAAAGAGCGGAAGCAAGATCATAAGCTTTTATTGCTCCGATACCATGTAAGAAATCAAAGAGGATAGATGGAGACAAAATATCAAGATTGAAGATGAAGAACTTTGGGAATTTTGGTGTATATTGTCTTCAATAAATTATGTGATGTACAGCTACGTGTAGATATAATACAAGATGTATGTAATGAATGGAAGTTAGAGATTCTATGAATCAATCTAATCTAAATCTAATCTTTAATTGATTTGTACAAAATCGTGATCGGATCAAATCCTCTATCAAATATCACGAGCTACGCCACATATCTTCCAACATTTATGCATATCTCCTGTATTGTGCCATGAGTTTTCATATTGCACAAATGGAAGCCTCTCTCTCTCTCTCTCTCTCTCTCTCTCTCTCTCTCTCTCTCTCTCTCTCTCTCTCTCTCTCTCTCTCTCTCTCTCTCTCTCTCTCTTTCTCTCTTCAAGATAATGAACAGAATTAAGCTTAAAACCTACGTTGACACATAAATTTTGACAATCCATTTACTCATTCATAAATTACATAGAAAAATAAGGATTAATTTTGAGCCCCTAAACAAAATTAATTTTCATTTGATTGCATCACATACGGACGGTTAGGAATATTGCTAGTATCAATTAAAAAAAAAACTGTATTGAAAAAAGAAATTATTAAAAGAGTTAATAATAATAATAATAATAATAATAATAATAATAATAATAGCGAAAGCAGCGGGGCCGGGCTGGAGACAGCCAAGCCCGGCCCCTTCTTCTTTTCCCTTTCCTTTTGCCCACCTGGGCCGGCCCAGCCCACTCCTTCTCTTTTCTTTCCCGGCCAGCCTCTCTCTCCTCCTCCTTTCCCCTCTCTTGGACTTGCTGATGAACGACAAAAAGGGCAAAGAAGGACGAGGCGATGAATTTTAGGTAAGATCGTTTATATGTCTTATTAATTCTATGTATATAAATTATATATAAAAAGTTTGGTTCGGTTCGCGGCTAGCGTCACGGCTTGAAAGAAAGGGAGAGAGGGAGGGAGATTCGCGTTCGCCGGAGACCAGCCTGCTAGTCGTCGCTCGCTAGAGAGAGAGAGAGAGAGAGAGAGAGAGAGAGAGAGGGAGGGAGGGAGGGAGGGAGGGAGGGAGGGAGGGAGGGAGGGTGGGGATTCGCGTTCGCCGGAGACCGGCCTGCTAGTCGTCGCCTGCCGCAGTCCAGTGCCCGAACCAGGTAGGTCTCCCCTCGTTTGTACGTGCTCTGTTTTGGGGCATGCAAGGCCGGTCCGGCTCACGTGGGCTCCGCCTCCCGCCGGTTCCTCGTTAAAGTTTCTGTGCATCTTGGTATGTTTGTTGTGTGTTCTAGTATGCCTGTTAAGAGTCTCGGCCCAAGCTTAAGTCGCGGACGAGGTGGAAGTCCCTCATTTCTCTGGTGTACACCAACTGTTCGATGAAACGCTTCAGTGGGGAACCGAACTCGAGTCCTTAAACCGAAGCCTAGGTCTTCGTTACTCGCGTGACTTGTTATAGTGCTGTCATCTTGACACTGCTGTCGACGTTTCCTTTGATTTTGGGTGGCGAATCTCGCGTCGTTCGGGTCCGCCATTGTGCAAGTGCCTGTTGCCGGAGTAGATCCGGCGACACTAGAAACCGCTGGCCACTACCGGCGTCGGTCAGACCAAACGGCCTTTGGTGGCTTAGCGGCGTTGTGAACGGAAGTGGTGGAGGTTCGGTCACCACTTCGTTGAAGTGAGGTTCGGCAAAGAGGGGCATCGTTCGGGAGAGAGTGAGGAAGAAGAAGACCATGTGCAAACTAAAAACGGAACAAGAAAAAAAAGAAAAAGAGAGAAGAAATAAAAGACTAGCATATTTAGAAATTTGCTACATTCATAATTCATGTATAGAATAATGCATCTTAATATTAAAATTCAAACAGAGCTAAAATATTTTATATTTATCATTAATAAAAATAAAATCATAGTAAAATATCATTTAAGACATATAGATTGCATTAAGACCCATATCATGCACATCATATATTGCACATCGTGTAGTGAGTCGCATGCTTCGGAGTCTATATATTAATAATCACATCATATAGATGGATTTAATTAATACTTGCGTCTCATCCATTATATATTCTTAAAAAGTACAAATGATAGAGTTGGTACCACATCATTAGATCATTATTTATTTGGTAAAGGTCCTTAGGTCATGTTAGGTGTCTTAAAGTCTAGTCTTTATTTATAAAGAAGAAGACACAAAAATAAATAATCCCATATAGTTTAAATAATAGGATTAATCTCCTATTCCATGTCACTAGAATTGCATATAGGTTGCACTTATTAACATAGTATACATGTCATTTAGGATTTTGTGTTAATTTATCAGTTTGCATGTTAATTAGAATTCATATATTCATAACATTTAAATTAACCCAAAAAGAATTAATTAGTATAGCATCATTACATTTATAAATCATGTCTAAGTAATGCATACATTATGTCAATATCTGGTTTTTTGTCAACATTATTTTGTGAAATCCTTGTTGCACAAGAAGTGAAGGCAGTGTCTTTTTTTAGCGCATCAAGGTTTTTTTCATCTCCATTAATTATTTATTCATTGCTTTGATTGTTGAGTGTTACATAAATGTTTGCACCCCTTTCACATGTTAGTGAGTTAGAATTAAAATTCAAAAAGAGAATTCACCATACATTTTCGAAATAAGGAGAAAAGGTAGGGAAAGGGTTTTTAGCATAATCAAGTCCCGATTTGGTTAAAAAACGATTGGACAGGGTGTTATGTACCTTGGAATGGCGAATTACCTTTCATGATGCAGAAGTCCATGCCCTTCCAGCAATAGGTTCGGACCACAGTCCTATTGTCCTTAAGCTATACCCTGAATGCAAGAAAAGAAGAAGAGAATTCAAAATGGAGGCTTTAAAGGAACATGAAGAATATCATGGAGTTATTCATCACACATGGAACCATACAGCTTATTCCCAGGCCACATTTTCAGAAAAACTCCAAGCGACCTCAAAGGAACTCATACAGTGGAGCAAGGAGAGGTTTGCTTATGCACCCAGCAGGATAAAGGAGCTCACTCAAACCTTAACAGCCATAACAAACCAGTCACAAGAACATACAAGCAGAAAGGAAGTGCAAAGCATTATACACCAGCTAGACATACTGAGGAAGCAGGAGGAACAGTATTGGGGATTGAGATCACGAATTAAATGGTTACAATGGGGAGATAAAAACACAAGATTTTTTCATGCCACAACAGTTCAACGGAGACACAGAAATCACATTACAATGCTGCAACTGGAAGATAATAGATGGTGTCGGGATCCAGGAGCAATCAGAAACCATATTCAAACATTTTACAGCAACTTATACAGAACAACAGGGCAAAGAAATTATCAGCCAATACTAAACCAATGCCTATCTCCTATTAATGACAGTATCAATGCATCATTATTGGCAAAACCTACAATGGAGGAAGTTCGAGAAGCAGTTTTCCAATTGGGAGCATTGAAAGCGCCTGGTCCTGATGGTTTCAATGGGCTTTTCTATCAAAATGCATGGGACATTATACGGGACCTATTCCAGCTTGTACAGAATTTCTTCAATACGGTATTACGGACCCTCATTTGAATCGACGTATATAACCTTGATCCCCAAAGTGAAAAATCCTGAGACAATCAGTCAATTTAGGCCCATCAGCTTATGCAATTTCAGTTACAAAATTATCTCAAAGCTATTAGCAAACAGATTGAAAAAGTGGCTAGTAGAGATAATCAAACCAGAACAGAGTGCATTCGTTCAGGGTAGACAGATACAAGACAACATCATAATTGTGCAGGAAGTGTTACATCAACTGCGCATTACAAAAAGAAAGAAAAAACATCAGGCAGTGCTCAAATTAGATATGCAGAAAGCATATGACAGAATAGAATGGGATTTTGTTCGAGATTGCATGCTGAAAATGGGATTTTCTGATAAATGGGTTACTCTAATCATGCAATGCATAACAACAGTGACATTCAGTGTCAAGATCAATGGCGAACCTACCCCTTTTTTCAGTCCATCCAGAGGGCTCAAGCAAGGAGATCATTTGTCTCCTTATCTATTTATCATTATCACAAATGTGCTAACATGGCTGATGCAAAAGGCGATTGCGGATGGCAGCATAAAAAGTATACAGCTTAATAGATCTTGTCCTAAGCTATCTCACCTTCTGTTTGCGGATGATGTCATTTTTTTCCTGGATGCTACTATAATGGAATGTCAGAATTTAACTCTCACACTAAACCAGTACTGTTATGCAACGGGGCAAGCTGTAAATTTAAACAAGTCAGGAGTCTATTTCAGTAAGAATTGTCCCTTACCACTTAAAAGGAACATGGCACAAGAGTTGAGAGTACCTGTTTTTGAAAAGACAGAGGCAAATACTTAGGCCTCCCTACGTAATGGGGACAATCCGAAAAGAAGTTTTTGCATGGATATTAACAAGGGTCAACGCAAAGCTGGAGGGTTGGAAGGAAAAGTTACTTACTAAAGCAGGAAAGGAAGTCTTGATTAAGAGTGTGGTGCAGGCCATACCTACCTACGCCATGTCGATCTTTAAGTTGCCAGTGTCTATCTGCAAAGCAATTGAAAGGCGAATAGCTTCATTTTGGTGGTAGAAATGGGATAACACGAAGGGCATTCACTGGAGGAACTAGGAAGTTCTGAAAAATAGAAAAGATGAAGGAGGGATGGGGTTTAAAGACTTAATTACCTTCAACCGTGCAATGCTTGGCAAACAAGCATGGCGGTTACATACTTCCCTGAATGCATTATGGAGTCAAGTTTTAAAAGGCATAAATTTTCCTCAGGGCGATCTATGGAGTGCACGAAGGGTCGGAAATCATCTTGGGGCTGGAATAATATCCTGTTGGGTCGAGACACCCTCAAGGCGATGTTAAATGGTTAGTCGGGACGGCAAATCAATCAAAATTAGGGAGGATAAATGGTTATCACACGAATTCACGGGAGGGCAAGTGACTCAATCGGAACCTACACCGTGGAAAGTCGATTAATGAAGAATCTCGAACTTGGAAGCGCCTCTCATTCAACAGCTTTTTGAGGACAAAATAGCCAACGAGATCCAAGCCATTCCCTTGAGCAAGAACCCCAAACGATATCGAATTTGGACAAGAAAGCTTGATGCAATGTGAATTTACAAATCAAGAGCGGTTATAACGGGGTTCGTTTATCCAACAACCGACTAAATCAGAACAGAGCAACTTGTTCTTACCAGCCTCCACGCACTTTATGGACACAGATCTAGCGCCTATCGGTTCCACCAAAGATCGAACCTTTCTCTGGAGCATATGTCAAAATGCTTTTTGTTCCCACAAGGGAAAATCTCTACAAAAGGAAGATCAGCCCGGATCCATTATGTCAGCTGTGTTATACGCAAGTTGAAACAATCGAACATCTATTCCTCTACCGCAGATGGACGAAACAGATCTGGCAAGATAAACTTATGCAAGGAACGAATATCATGAAACATCTTAAGAGAATCGACCGGGCTTCGGCGGTTTTTGAATCAAGAAGAGATTTACCAAATCGGGAGCTCATCGCTGGGGTTCTATGGCAAATCTGGAAGGCGCGAAACTCCTGGATCTTCCGAGCAAAGGTTCCCAAACCGGCGGACATACTTGACCTAGCACGAATCCAGAATACCGCCTTCAGCAAAGGGACGAAGAACCAGTCCGGCCAAAGAACGACCTAATACTTACCGGAGTCTTGGACACCACCGAGAAGTCGGGAATTGAAATTGAATGTCGATGCGTCATGGGTTCCCGGCGAGTTTCTTTGTTCCGTTGCTGGAATCGCTAGGGATGGAGATGGGCGTGTCATTGATGGCTTCACAGCAGAAGCTAGGGTTTCTTCGGCGTCTGAAGCGGAAGCGAAAGCTGTTTTACACGGGATCTGCTATCTCAAGGAGTTAAAGCCGACACACGTGGGAAGCCAACCAGTTCAATGGATCTGCGAAAGCGATAGTTCTGCTGTCGTGGAGTTTATTATGGGCCGGGCAAGACACCTTGGAATTTAAAAGATATCATCCAGTGCTGTAGAGACGAGCTGTCCACGTGCAACAATGTCTCCGTAACTTATTGCCCCCGAGACGCGAACAAAGCTGCAGATTGGCTGGTACGTACTCATCGAGCCAAGAAACTTCCGTTTAATTGGGTACATACCCCCCTTTATTTTCTATGGGAAATTTTAGTTGTAGATTGTAAACCATCGTTGTGTTCTAAGACTACTTAATCGCATATATATATTACTTTTGACCAAAAAAAAAAAAAAAAAAAAAGTCCCATTTATACTTGAATTTCCAGTTCATAGAAGTAAAATGTGTTCGTCCCGGAACTGATTAACTGCACGCTTAAAAATATTTAATAAACCTATGTTGCGGTTGATATAAGTTTGGCAGGAGTCCACACTAGGAAACTGTACTATTTCTTCAATGAGTAGTTCGCAGCTCTTAATAAATTGAATGGCACGCTTAAAAATATTTAATAAAAAACCTATGTTGCGGTTGATATAAGTTTAGAGGAGTCCGCACTAGGCAACTGTACTATTTCTTTAATGAATAGTTCATGCCTATCAAGTAATCTGTTAGCTGTTTCTTGATAGTTCGTCTCAAGAAAGGTCATGACAACGATCCCAATAGCAACTACATGGTTCAGTCGAGAGAAAGAGACCAAAGATGAATCGAGGATTGGTGAATCAAGTTGAGAATTGAGGTTCATTTTGACATATGTTAATGCAGAAGGAGCTTGAATTAAAGGAGACTAGACCTAATATGGATCTCACATATGAGAGGAAGATTATTGAAATACCTGTGTGGTTGTGTTAGAAAAGTCCTACATTAGAAAATTGGTGTAATGTAGTGGTTAATATATCATAATTGATTCATAATCATAACTTATTGACTTAAGTTTTTGAGTGAAGGTGAATCTCACTAGATATGTTGACATGTTTGAATTTGGGCTGCACGCAAGGGTTGCTAGCTTCTGTTGCATGCTCCGAACATTTTGTAATCTTAGTCAATGACTCTTCTTTGCTATGGTTAAAAACAATATCAAAGTCGTCATAAAACAACTACATATGATAAATGGTTATGAGTTCTTTAACTCTAAAACTGAGGAATTTTGGGCTATGGGCACTGAAAGTTCTACAACTTATCACGAAAGTACAATTAAGTCGTAAAACTTATAAAAAGTGCAATCAAGTTTCAAAACTTATCAAATTGGTTTAATTAAATCCTTCTATTAACTCAATCCAATTTGGCTAATGGAGAATGTTGACGTGACTTTTTTTTTTTAATTGTTATCTTATACAAATCTAATTTAAATTTAATTTAAAAATAAGCTTTTTTTTTATTAAAAGAGAAGGCTAAGGAGGAGGGCTGCATTGGCAAGGGCCTACAACCCTCGCCGGTGGAAGGTAGCAACCCTTGCGTGCAGCCCTATTCGTTTGATTTTTTTTTAATTTAGCTTATTTTTAAATTTAATTTAAATAAAATTAGTATTGAAAATCAGATTTAGACCAAAGCGACATCATTTCAATCTTGTATTTCATGATTTAACCACGTCATTGCCACGTAAAAGAGAAAATTATTAAAAAAAAAGAAGTCACGTTAGTATTTTCTATTAGCCAAATTGGACGAAGTTAAGAGAATGAATCAATTGAATCAATTTGATAAGTTTTAGAATTTTGTTATACTTTTTGCAAGTTTTATAATTCAATTACACTTTTGTAAAAAATATTAGGATTTCCAATGAACATATTCTAGAAATTTTTAGCTCAAATTCATTAGCACTCATGCACCGGCACAATGCAACAAAATGGGGTTATCAAGCAAAAACATGGCCATTTGCTCAATGTTGCACGCGCATTAAATTTCTAGCCATTTGTCCGTCGAAATTTTTGGGGCGTATGCATCAGCACTGTAGCATATCTCATTAACCGGACACCAACCAGAATCCTCAATGGTAAAGTACCTTATAAAATTTTATTTTATGTAACATCTTTTCATACCTACTTGCATATTCTTATTTGTTTATGTTTTGGGCGCCCTGTCGGTTTATGTTAGCCGTAACGTCACTATTCGAGAAATTGTTTTTCCGCAACACGACAGATTCTCCTGATTTGTCCGTACCCACCCCAGACGTTAGTCTGGCAAATCAACCCACGCTTTCTTTAAAAATACGATATGTGAATAATTCGCCACCGAAGTGGCGAAGTCCTAGTGACTTGGATCGAATAAGCAGACTTACTGTACCCTTATGACTCAAGATAGGATTAGATAAGGGGGAGGGTACCATTCCTCGTTGAAACTGCAAGTGAGCAATCAAAGCTTCTCCTGGCCAAACTCCCATTGGAAGGTTGCTCTCTATGAGATAACATAAGGGCTAAAGCTCAACCCTAAGCAGATTCTTCCTTCAGTGAGACTTTCCAGCATTGCTCGACATGAAAGCCATGAAGATACTAGTCTTCTTTCTCTGCTGCCTCCCTTTGAAGCCCGCTTTGTCAAGGCACAGTCGTTACCATGCGATCTTCAGCTTGGGCGACTCTCATAGTGACACCGGAAACTACCCCCGTACCGAGGCAGTCGCATTTCAAGTCATCAAAAGCCTCCCTTATGGCGAGACTTTCTTCCGAAATGCGACTGGTCGATGCTCGGACGGACGCCTCATTGTTGATTTCATAGGTATTCTATTGTATCTCTTTTATCTCCTCTACCTTTTCCAATTACTCATATAAAGTCATATACTATAAATGCATCGCCATGCATTCTCAATCATATACTATATCTGCATCGTCATCCATTCTCAATAGATTAATGTTTTACGCAAAAACCGATTTGAGTAATAACCCAATGCAACATCACTAAAATGCTATCTCATATGAAAATGGCTTCGTTATTTTCGCATGAGGCAAACTATATCGAATCATTTTAAAATACGAGCAAGAGCAGGTTATGTGAAAATAGGAACAGCATAAGTTCCGATCAGCGTGCGTTAAAGAATGTCCACACGTCCAAAGATCATCTGACATTATGTAAACGCTTTTTTTAGACAACTTTTTATATCTAACACAATTCCTATCTGATATTCGGGGAATGAATACCCTCCAACTTTAGGTTTTCTGGAATGAAATCTCATTTCAAAAGCTACTAATGATATAATAATAAATATCATGATGAACGTTAAATATGAAAATGCAGCTGAAGCATTTGGACTGCCATATCTTCCACCATATCTGGCAGTAGCCAAAGGTCCACATGTCCGTATCCGTAAGGGAGTGAACTTCGCAGTTGCTGGTGCCTCGGCAATCAACTCGTCTTTCTTCTCTGCTCAGAAGATTGCGTTGTGGACCAATGACTCATTGAGTGTTCAGCTTGGCTGGTTCAAGAATTTAAAGTCATCTCTCTGCACCACCGAACAAGGTATATTTCTACCTGTTATTGTTCAAGAAAAGGGGTAAAGGCATTACTGATTCCTTAATTTTTCTAATCGATCGTGACTTTTTTCCTTATATTTATATATTTTTTTCCACTTCATCACTTTTGGTCTGGTCGATCCCTAGTGCCGGTTCAGTTCAGCAATTCTAAACATATTTCGATCTTACCCAAACAAAAAGACTAGAGGATCTAACGGGAAAAGAAAACTAATGGACCTGATTGAATATTTTGCTCAAAATTCATGGTTTAGTGGTGCCTTTATTCAAAACAAAATAATTCGATGCACGAAACATGTATCTTTTGACATATTAGGGAAATAGTCATGGTCGTCAATTTATTAACGTATTTGTAGGGTCCATCTTATACATTAGCGATAGAGACGTAAATCAATGAATGACCAAATGAGGGGCTGGCGATGTCTGTCTTCTACTGCTTGCAGATAAAAAGTTCCTCCATCGGTCGAGCTGTGCTGTAATTTCTTATTTTGAGGTGCAGAATGTGATCTTTGTGGTGACACTGACTTTTACGAAACATATGCTTGGTATAACCTTTACGAAACGTGTATCATAAATCTTGACTTTTGGGTGCAGAATGTGACGAGTACTTCAAGAAATCACTGTTTCTGGTGGGGGAGATAGGTGAAAATGACTATAACTTTCCCGCTCTTTCTGGTCAAAGCATTAAACAGCTACGTGCTTTGGTACCACTTGTCGTTGGAGCAATCACTCGTGCCGTCAGCGTATGTCACACTAACTTACCTTGATTCTTGACATGTATTCCACACGAAAGCAATCTAAATTATGTCTATTAATGGAGCAATGAACTTAATTTGGGCTTCTCTTGCCATCACCACAAAAAGCAAACACTTCTATATAAAGACTAATCGTGATGTATTTCATTGGCAAGGGCTTAACATTAAATTCACATAATAAAATTAACAATCGCTTTGAATCATTACGTTTCATCTATAAGGGCATATTAGTGAAATGTTTCTCCTAGCCATGAGCGAAACGTTCAATTCTGGTAATGAAATGAAGGATCACTTTTTTTTTTAAATGAGAAAGAAATGCCTCATCACTACACCTTAATAGTTCTACTAAATGAAAACCCTAAAATTAATAACCAAGACAAAGTTAAAATGTCACAAACAAACATTGACAATAACTAAAATGGTGACTAATAAATTCAAGATTTTGTGCCAACCAAAAGAAGGTCCAGCTTTTAACATTATACATTGATTTTGTAAAAAGAAACTAGAAAAACTATTAGAGAAGTCCGATGATCTCTATGGTGCATGAAGCACTTCCCAAAAGTGACTTACGTATACATAAAAAGTGATCTATTTAATTTGTCTCAAGATTGCTTTCTTATTTATTTATTTTTTGATGTCTTACAATTATCAAGTTTCCCTTCTTACTTTTCTTGCTCAAGTCGTCATAACCATGACAGATGCTAATAGAAGAAGGGGCTGTAGATCTGATGGTGCCGGGACAGTTGCCGGTAGGTTGCACCTCCATGTTCCTAACCGTATTTCAAAGCGCTAATGAATCAGCGTATGATAATAGAACTGGGTGTCTCAAGGCTTATGATGCCTTCTTCAAGTATCACAATAACTATCTCAAGCAAGAATTACAAAATTTGAGAGAACAATACCCTCATACAAGAATCATGTACGCTGATTATTATGGTGCTGCCATGACTATCTATCGATCTCCAAAACACTACGGTAAGCCTTCCTTTCACCCATCTTTTTTCCTCTCAAATTTCATTGTCAACGCATAATTTTTGCTTGAACTAATAATCCTGTGGTGAATTGTAATTGTGTGACTCTTATTTTCCACATAGTATATCCATCAACATTTGTATAAGTAACTACATATTTATTTTTAAGATAAAATGGAGAACCCTAAATATAAAGATGACTTCATAATAATAATAGTAAAGAAAAATAATTTACGCGATCTGAACATCAAATGAAAGCCGACTTTTTTTCTTTTTCTTTTAGTACCTCCACAGTTTTCCCCCTTTACATTTAGAGTCAAGATTGTGCATAATCAGAAAGTGCAGTTCAGTGGCGAATAATGAATGGACTGTCTACTATATTAAAGATCTACATCATGGGCTTTGGGTTTCAGATGCTTAGGCCCGAAATTGCCCAACAAGCCTAGACTAATTTTTAAAAATAAAGAATACATTGTATATATAAAATATGAAAGTATTAGAATATGCATTATTTATGTTCCAAACACTTTAATAAATTCATAAATAAATTTAGAGAAGAACTAAATCAAATGACCAGAATTGCTATCCTAATATGGGTTGAATTGGAAAAAAAGTGGCCGAAAACATACATAAAAAAAAAAAAAAAAAAAAAAAAAGCCAGGCTTGCCACGACCCGGTTTAGCTCGTTCTAAGCCTATTCTTGTATGATTAGACTATGTCTGGAGATTGGGCATGATTTAATGGGGCCAGCCGAAAAAATGCTTTGAGGCACGGCCTGCCCAACTCGTACTCACCCTCAATGGGAACTTATAAACAATCAATAATTTGGTATGATTTAGCAAGATATATAATTTGAAAAAATTACTCTTGCCTTTCCTTTGACTAACACAAATGGCATGCACTTATATGTGCTCTAAACACAACAAATATTTTAATAAAGAAAGAAAGGTGAGATTTTATTTTATTTTTACTTTTTTTGGGAAAATTGATTTATAATCTTTTTGAATAAGAAATATTAATATAAAATTGCGATCCAAGAGATTTTAGCGTTGTGCTTTCGACCAACTACACTAACAATGTTCCCCATAGTTTACTAATATATATGTTTGTAATTTGTCTTATAACAAATGTGGACTTTTCAAATCAAAGCTAAAGTCTTTCCTATTTTTGGTTGTTTTTCTCCATAAATCACACCTGAGAGAGACATGTAATTGTCCATCAAATTAAATATGGTTGTATTAATTTGACATGAAATCAGCAATTATTATAATGATTTGATGAATGGCAATTACTACTACATTGCTAATTACGATGCTCTAACACCGGTTGAACTTTCCTTTCAATTTGTTGCCTAGAAAAGTTTCATGTCCTTATTTTATTCCTCTCATTTAGAGTTAGGTGGTAGATCTCTTCATGTATAGGCATTTGGCAATGTTGGTTAACAAAGTGCCAAATTATATTGTCTTTAATAAAGTGCTAAGAAATGGGTGGCAGCTTACCTAATTACTTGCTTTCTGGCTCCATTTTGTATATTTATGTTGTTTATGAGTGTCCAAGACACCTAATAAACAACCAAAAGAAAAAAAAATGCTGCAATTTTCATTATCTAGAAAAGCTCAATACTTTTCTAGTATTGTGTAAACAGAAATTATTGAAACATTCTTTATCAGCTAAATACCAGCCCCTACACTAAAAGCCGAAAATTAAAAGAAAACATATATACTTGAAAACTCCCGTACTCTTTCCAGAAAGAAAAACCCCAGTATGTCTATGATTTCTGGAAATACACCATATGGCATACATAACATTAGGACATTTTGGTTGATGTTGTTGACATGAACAAATATATAGTTGCTTAATTTGTTCAAAAGTCTTGATATGAATGAGTGCATTCACGTAGGCTTTTATGGAGGGACACCAAGGGCTTGTTGTGGAGGAGGTGGTCCACACAACTTCAATACGACAGCAGTATGTGGCCAGACCGGTGCAACTGCTTGCAAAGATCCATCGGCTTTCATGGATTGGGATGGGATTCACTTTACCGAGTCCGCTTATCATCACATCGCCAAAGGGGTGATTAACGGTGGCTTCACATCTCCACCACTCCTATCTTAAACAAATTCTTTATATTACAAAATAAAAAGCATCCTGACAGTTGCATCTATCGAAGGTCACGTGCACGTTTTTGAAATAACGAAGTTTGTTATGTTGCATAGACAAGTTTATCACATGTATATTTCATATATCTTTCGAATTTACATCCTATTTCTCTAGATCAAATTTACTATATTCAATGTTTTCTCATATTTTACCGTATCTAACATGATAAGAGGTAATTGTGCCTAGTTATCTCATTGGAAACCATTCGCCATTCCTTAAAACTCAGGATACCAAAATTTACTCATATGCATCTCCATCTTTTATGAACTTGGACAAAGATAGTTCATATGAGATTAAGATCAAGCCAACGCAATTAGGCTATAAGCATCTACAGCTATTGAAGATTAGGCATTCCTGACAGGAACAGATCACAATAATGACCCGGACTGATCTGTGTGTACCAACCCCTAAAGAAGAAATCAATTGAACTTGATTACGACATTACATCATAACCTCACCAATTCATTTTTCAACTTGTTACGATACTTTTTCTGTATTCTTCATTTAGAAACTATGAAATTTGCTTCAAAATGTGATGGTGTTGTTATATTGATCTCGATAGGAAGGGCAAGCACATGCCTTTGACTCAACCTATGATGAAATTGGTCAATCTCAATCTTTGATCTTGCGAGCCCCATATGAATCTTGCTTCAATTATTGTGATTGCAACTGGTCGTAGGTGTAGTCTAGGCAACCATATGTACGGATAAGAAATTTATATTTCTAATTGAAGAGACATATATGAATATTTAATAATTATTCAATGAATAAAATAACTTAGCTTATGTTGAATTGCTTGTATACTACTATCAATTCTATAGCCCGTTTAGTAGAGCCGTGGCTAAAGAATCTATGGCCGAACTAAAGTTGTGTTATATTGTAGCTGTGCTGTGAAATGTTGCAAACTTATTGTTTGGTGCAGTAATTTCTTAAAAGTTGCCACAACTTGCTACAATTTTAAAGGTGCTGCAGTTATAAGGTGTTTATCGAGCACTTTATAAAAGCTATAACACTCATTCTCACAAATGAAATTATTGTTGAAAGCTTTGCCAAATAATTTTTCAGTTGAATCTTCCAAACCAAAAACCTCACAACCAGTAAGAATACTCCCGAGAAATAAAATTGAGATAAAGTCCTTACTGAATAATTTAAAAATACCAAATGCAATCATCTCGCATTAAGGATTTAGTTCTCTTAGGGTGCGCATAGTAACGCTTCTTGACTGGGGAACAGTTTCTTTTCAGAAATAGTTCTTTTCTATTTCTTTTTCGGGAAACAATTTTTGAGTAAAATAAGGTGTTTAGTAATTACACAAAATTTCACTCTTGAAATAGAAAAAGAATAGAAATGTGTTTGGTACAAAACAATTTCTTTTTTTGTATTTATTCATTTTTTATTATTGCTCACGGATCGCCGACAGTCAATGGTGGCAGCGACGGGCGGAGGTAGTCGTCAGTTGGTGGCATGGCGACGGTCGGTAGTGGCTGACGGTTGACGGTCAGCGATCGGCAGCAGCATCTACGGTCGATGGCGGGCAGCGGGTGGCTGATCGCGATGGCGGTTGGCAGCAGCAGTCGGCGGTCGGTGGTGGCTTCGGGCAGTTGGAGGTGGCCGCGGCAAGAGAATTGGCTTATTTCTTGAAATTGTTCCCGGGAACAAAAGGCTAATTTTTTTTTTTTTTTTTTTTTGTTTCTTATTTCTGCTCCAAGTCTATTTCCAGGCTACTTTTCTATTTTGGGGAATAGAAAAACAAGATAGCATTATTAAACAGATTTCTATTCTTTTTTTGTTTTTGTTTTGAAGAACAAAAGAACAGAATTCAGGAGGAACATGTTACCATGTAGGCCTTAATAGTTCACGATATGCAAAATGTCAATTGCAATCGCTGTGTATTGATTGAACCATTGATTAAGATAGTGAAGTGCAATTGTCTTGCCGTTGCTAGCATACTTATATTGGTAAATAACTCTAACCTGCACACTTGTCTTGTCTTGCCGTTGATATATGATGGATTTATGAGATGGGCTTAAGGCCCGTCCGCCCATGCTGGGCCCAAAAGGCCCGGCCCACGGGAATAGGGCCCGTGGAAAGAATGGGGTATAAAAGGGAGGGATGGGGGTAGGGACGCGTAAGTTTCGAGAGTGGGTTCCCATGTCCTGCAAAAGGCAGGGCACAAGTCTGCGAGTGAGTGTAGAGTAGGAATAGAGTCGGACTGACCAAAAAAAAAAAAAAAAATTAAAACAAACGACGTACGCTTCTCCCCCTCTCTCTCTCTATCGTTTTCCTCCAAAAGGAAAACAGTGACTCCCAAAGGCGTTTTTCCTTCACCGGATCAACAGGACCAAGATTTCTCTTCCTCAATCGGCGTCGGTGCTTAATCTGTGGCTAACAAGGTACGCTCGACTCCGTGGTGTGCTTTACGATCAGTGATACGTGTTTTCCCGGGCTTCGTCTTCCGCATTGATTTATGGGTTCGATTTAGTGTCGAATCCGGTTATCGAGGATCAGTCATTCCCAACATTGGTATCAGAGCCCTAGTTCACGTTTTCCCGACCTGTTTGACGTTTTTTCATTGATTTTTCATAAAAAAAAATTCTTGGCCGTACGGATCGAGGCGTGAAATCCCAACACCGGAGCACTGTACGTCCATTTTTCTGAGTTTCCGTAAGTTGGAATCAAATTCTGAAGGCACTGGGTGAAAGGCGACATTAAGGCGAGTCCGGCGACATGTCGTGAGTCGCCGGAAGACGCCGCACGCACCCACACGCGCGGCCACAAGCCGCTGCGCGTGGGCGCCACGCGCCCGAAGCGCTGGCTATGGCCAGCGCGTGCACCACATGCGCCGGTGACGAATCGGCACGTGCGCGCCGGCGATTGGCGTAACGGCACGCGCCGGTCCACGGACCGACGCGTGCTGACGTCACGTGATGACGTCACCGTGACATCATCCAACGGTCGGTAACCGCCCGGCGACCCGTCCCGACGACGACCCGACCCAAACCGCGACGCCCGACACGCGCGTGGCACGTGCCGGGTGACGTCGTGTGACGTCATCCCGCGCATGCGCGCGGCATGTGCGGACGGTTCTCCCGAACCGGTCCGACCGGTCCGTCCGGCGACCGTTGACCCGTTGACCGACCGACGACCGTTGACTTTGACCGTTGACCCGAAAAAAAAAAAAAAAAAAAAAAAAAGAGAAGGAATTTTTTTTTTTTCATGTATGCCTATGTGGTTTATATGTAATCAAAATAATTTATTCTGCATTTGTTGCATGAATTTTGGAAAATTATGTATTTTCCCTTATGGAAATTATTGATTATGATTTGTCCATTTTTAGTTCTGAATTTGTTGCAAGAACTATGATGCGTTATGCATGGATAGCTGCAATCCCGAGAACAGACGAGGGAAATGCAAGACTTAAAAAGCTGATGTAAGATTTAGGTAATTATCCGTGGCATAACGGTGATTTAGTATCACATATGGTCAAGGTCAATTAGATGATACAAGAAATCATCAGTAATGGTTGTCTTATGCCGGATTTTAAGATGGTACTGGCTTTATTGAACACTCTTCCACCTGAATGGCAAGCAGTGTTAGATCGGCTATGGGAGGTCAACATGGTCCCGGGTTATAGGAAGTTGGTGGAAGCTTTTGTAAAAGAGTACTATAGGATTGAGTTGGCCAAAACTTCAACCCTTAGATTGTGTGCTACGTGGCGCAGAGTGAATGCGCCTTGGTGGCGACATGAATGCTCTCCAAAAGTTTTTTCATGGTTGGCAAATGTGCCTTTTGTTTTCTCAGATGTTTTGACTGATAGATTAGAATGAACTTTCCTTAATTATTTCTTTGATTAATTATGTAATGTTTACTACCTGATTGTTGTTGATGTAGCAACCGATATTTTAGTTGTATCATGTGAAAGCGTTGTTATTTTATTCGATGTTAGATAATATTTGCTTTCTGTTATTGCTGATTGCTGTGGGTAGTTAGCTGTGGGTAGTTATAGAAGTTTTTGTAACTTCATAGAATTGATTTTGCATATGACAATCATATTAATGATGGTTTTAAGTTAGGATTTTTGGAGGATGATTGGAAATGTAGTGACCTTTTGATTCTGAAGCCTTACTTAAAATTATTCATTAATATGATGGGTCTATGTAAAAGTGGATGCATAAATGATAGGCATTAATAATTCATGCATGTATGTTTGATGTGTTCAGATCGATATTTTCAGCAACTAAGAACGTTATTGCTGATATGAACGGTAACAATTGTGAAATATTGAATATGAAGATTCCATATGTGCTGGAAAAGCAATAAGCACTAGAAGCGCTTGACCATATTATGGAAGATCTAGAGGATGCTGTGCGCCACCTTGAGCTAGTAGAGGACTGCCTATCGGCATTTGAACCGAAAATAGACATTGGCTATGCTGGTTCTAGCTCAGAAAGGGCTTTGAGCTCTAAGCGCAAACGTATTGATTCGTTCAATATGTGGGAAAGCAAAGGATCAAGTCCTTATTGCAAGAGATCAAGAGTTAACCAACACAAGAGAGGAAAACGTCCTCAAGTGAAGAAAATGTCAAGGGTGAGGTGTTACAATTGTGACAAGAATGGTCACTATGCTCGCGACTGTTGTGAGCCAAAGAAGGTAAACACCTCTTGTACATTTGAGAACTTTGATTATGTGTCAAGTTCTGAATTGGCTGAATCCAATCCTTTGTGGACTATAGATTCAGGAAAGACATACCATGTAGCGAAGGATAGAGAATCCTTCGTGGAATTCCGACGATACCGACTCGAACTAAGTGGATCTATGTGGGATATAACTCCAAAAATGAAATTAAAGGGATTGGCACCTGCCAATTGAACATGCGTGGTGAATGCATCTTGTTCCTACATGATGTTCCATATGCTCTAGAGATTCGTCGAAATTTAACGTCTTTTTTGGTGTTGGTTAAACTTGTTTTTTATATGAACTTCCATAATAGAGGTGTAGATTTGTGTTTAGATACAAACTGCTATGGTTGTGGTCACTTTCTGGATGGTTTCATTGTACTGAATGTTGACTATGGTGATGTCAATATGTTATTTCCTTGTTTCACGTCTCTTACTTCATGTGATAATGATGTGAATGTGTGGCATGCTAGACTTTGTCATATTGGCCAACAACATATGAATAGACTAGCCAAAGAGGGCTTGTTGGCCAATATTGAAAAAGTCGATTTGTCAATATGTAAGTATTGCTTAGAAGGGAAAACGACAAGGAAACCATTTGAAAAAGATAAAGAGCTGAATTTCCTCTGCATTTAATCCATTATGATGTCTGTGGTTCAATGAATGTGAGAAGAAGGCATGGGGCTGTTTATTTCATCACTTTTATAGATGATTATACTCGATTCGGATATGTGTATTTGATTTCTCATAAATCTGAAGCATTATGTTGTTTCAAAAGGTTTATGAACTTGGTTGAAAATCAATTAGATAAGAAAATAAAAGTATTTAGATCTGATCGAGGTCAAAAATATTTATCTGATGAGTTCAGAAAATTATGTGATGAAAATGGAATAGAAAGACAGTTATCTATTCTATATACTCCTCAACAAAATTGGTGTTGCAGAGAGAAGAAACAGAACCCTACTGGAAATGGTTAGGTTCATGATGGCGCATGCTAACTTACATATCACTTTTTTGGAGTGATGTGTTGTTAACTGCTACCTATGTACTTAACCGAGTGCCTTCCAAATCAGTTAGTTCCACTCCATATGAGTTATGGACAGGTAGAAAACCGGACTTAGGTTTTCTTAAGTCATGGGGTTGTGCTGCCTATAATGAATCCTCTCACAAATTTAGGAAATATGGTCCCAAATGAAAGAAGAGTATTTTCATGAGATACTCCGAACACTCGAAAGGGTATGTGTTCGTAGGTGAGCAGGAAATTGGGAGTATAACTGAATTTGAATCACGGGATATCACATTCTTAGTGGATGAATTTCCTAAGAAAGGCGAAATAGGGGAATATTACTTCCTATTTGAAACCTTGGATCAAGATAATGATATTAGTGGAGTTCGTCCAAGTGGGAGTAATATGAGAAGTGATTAATTGAATTCAACTCATTCTTAATTACAACCACAAGATGAGATGATATCGTTATTATCTAATCCGAGTGGGAGCATAATTGGGAATGATGTGCTAAGTGTACTATCTCCCATACGGCGAACAAGTCGCCACTTTTATAATTGCTCCACAAGATGAGGATGAGCCAAGAAATATTAATGAGGCTCTGAATTGCCCTAGTAAGGAAAAATGGATTTATGCAATGAAAGAGGAGATGGAGTCAATGAAATCAAACCAAGTCTGGGAACTGGTTGATCTTCCAAAAAGGATGCAGACCTTTTGGGAACAAGTGGGTTCTCAAAATAAAGCGAAAGGCTGATGGCTCGATAGAAAGGCATAAGGCTTACCTTGTGGCGAATGGGTATAATCAACAGGAAGATATTGATGATAAAGATACATTTTCTCCTGTAGTGAGATTTACCTTAATTCGCATTATTCTGGCAATAATGGTTAGTATGGATCTTGAGTTACATCAAATGGATGTAAAGACTGCTTTCCTCAATAGAGAATTAGAGGAAGAAATAAATATGGAACAACCTGCTGGTTTCATAGTGAAAGGTCAAGAAGAAAAAGGTATGTCGACTTTGGGGGTCGATATATGGCCTTAAGCAGTCGTCAAGACAATGATATATACGTTTTCATAATACCATAATTGCATATGACTTTACAATGATAGACAAAGGATCATTGTGTTATATATCAAAAGATCCAATGATCAATTTGTGATCATATCATTATATTTTGATGATATACTGATTGCCGGAAGCAATATGGAGTTTGTTAATACTGTGAAGAATTGGTTATCTTCCAACTTTGATATAAAAGACATGGGTGATGTTGTATACATTCTTGGAGTTAAGATTTCAAGATTGCGAACCCATAGACACTCTTATTGCAAAAGGTGAAGGATTGAGCCATAGACTGTGTCCAAGGACTCCACAAGAGAAGGAACAAATGAAACATGTTCCTTATACTAGTGTTGTTGGAAGCTTGATGTACACTATGATGTGTACAAGACCTGACATATGTTATGTAGTTGGAATGGTGAGCAGATACCAATCCAATCTAGGTCAAGCACGTTGGAAAGCCGTTAAGAGAATACTAAGGTATCTAAAGGGAACTGTTGATTATATGTTGAGTTATTAAGGAAATGATCTGCAACTCAAAGGCTATTTTGATACTGATTGGGAAGGAGATTAAGATAAAAGAAAATCTATCTCTAGGTTTGTTTTCTTACCGAATAATGGCACCAAATGTTGTAGCAGTAAGAAACAAAAGTGTATAGCCTTGTCCACGATGTAAGTTGAGTTCGTGGCATTATCGCGCAAGTGTAAGAAAGTGTTTGGCTTAAGAGATTTTTGGATCATTTAGGTGTTATTGGAAGTGCTGCAGATTAATTGTTGGTTAACTGTGATAGCCAAGCAGCAAAAGCGTATACCAAAGATCCAAAATATCATGGCAAGACCAAACATATAGATACCAAGTATAATCTTGTCAAGGATATGGTTGCACGAAAAGATGTGAACTTAGAGTACATACTACGCATAGAATGGTAGCAGATCCTATGACAAAGCCAATACCTAGAGATGTGTTTTGTGGCCATATGAAATCTCTAGGATTGCGTAGAGGCTAATGTACTGAATATTGTAATTTCCCTAAGTGTTCACATTTGATGAATTTGTGTTTTCATCATTAATGCCTATGAATCTTTGTTTGATCTTTATGCATCTTAATGCTTAGTGCATTACTTTAAGTTGAGAAGTATGTTGGACAGATATAAGATTAGCCCACTCACACGGGTAATCACCTCTATTTACTGTGTGATAAATAGAGATGAGATTGCTTTTAAGCTTATTATCTAGGTGATAATCGAGAGCTCAAGCTTAAAACACGTATGTCGCCTTAACTGAGTGTTAAGATGAGGACATAATACTTACTATGTCCGAAAGTAAAAATACCCCACATGTTTTACTTTATCTGTCTAAGATGCCAGATGTGAGTTCTGATGAATTTTGTAAATGAGTAGATACGTGAACTCAAGTTAGACATTTGGTATGTTTGAACTATCATCTGTACGGTATTGAAAGGTGTAGACATACGCTCCATGGGAAATGAGTTAATACCGTAATATGTATTTCATACTACGTATGCATGAGACGACCAATAAGAGTGGCAAAAGTTTGATCTCAACTTTTTATGTCGTGTGAGACTCTTGAGGAATAGAGTTCCTCAATTTTTAGTCTCCTCATGACTCTTACTTATTCTCAAGATTTCTATTTAGTGTTTGCTATCTTAGGATATTGCCAATGGTCATGAGTTTGATTCGATCTAATGGGGCATTTCTAGAAAAGCAAGCTGAATTGAAATTGAGAGTTTGAAGGAAAGAGGAAGATCGATTTTGGAGAATCACATTGTAGTTTTGTATTCACCGGTTAACCAATTATGAATTTCTTTGGGATAATCATAATTGTGAATACAATATATATATCATTGTTTAAAAGAGATTAAGAGAGATATAAATGTGATTGATCGATCTAGGGAACTGCATACTAAATCTACTCAGGATGTGATGCCCATTATGAGCTGCTATATATTCCTAACAGATGTATAGCAACGAGCTCTCAAAGTATGCTGGTCGCACGGATTATTCACCGGTATGAATGTTGAAGAGAGGAAAAGAGGATTCTGTTCGGCCCATCATGTTAAGTGAGAGTCTATGATGGATTTCTCTCTGATGGGGCTGAGTAGGGCCTGTCTGCCCATGTTGGTTTTGGACCACCATGTGCGAGTGGGAGATGATGGATTTATGAGATGGGCTTAAGGCCCGTCCACCCATGCTGGGCCCAAAAGGCTCGGCCCACGGGAATAGGGCCCGTGGAAAGAAGGGGGTATAAAAAGGAGGAGAGAGAGAAAGAGAAAAGGCACCGTTTAATTAAAACAAACGACGTACGCTTCTCCCCCTCTCTCTCTCTGTCGTTTTCCTCCAAAAGGAAAACAGTGACTCCCAAAGGCGTTTTTCCTTCACCGGATCAACAGGACCAAGATTTCTCTTCCTCAATCGGCGTCGGTGCTTAATCTATGGCTAACAAGGTACGCTCGACTCCGTGGTGTGCTTTACGATCGGTGATACGTGTTTTCCCGGGCTTCGTCTTCCGCATTGATTTAGGGGTTCGATTTAGTGTCGAATCCGGTTATCGGAGATCAGTCATTCCCAACAATATCAATATACTCACTGACACAACCCAACCCAATACAACACAACACATTCAGTCTTATAAAATCAATGGACAGATTACATGAACTCATTCAATAAATCTACCAGAATTAGAGATGCAGATATACATCCATTACATATATTCATCGATGAAATTAACTGCTTTTGTTTGGCCACACATTTTTTACAATAGTTCTTGATTTATATTTATGCACATGATTATTTTAATAGAAATAGGGTAAGAACTGATTCAACTATCAAGGTCATCGGCTTCATGATCCATCAACTTCCAAGAACCATCCGCCTGTTGAACCATGCCATTATTCTTCGGACACCACCATGAAGCTGGCACAAGATATTCATCTTTTAAAGCATCTAGGGATTTGTTTATAAGTGCGACATCGTGATCAACCATGAGCTCGAAACCACCATTAGTCCCTTGTGTTCCTGCTGCACAGTGTAGGTAAACTTCAAGACCATGCCAACTTGAGACATTTCCAGGACTCTTTAAGTACTTAGATTTGCGAGAATCGACTGCTAGCTCTTCCCCAACATCTGAATATCCTAGCAATGGATAGTTAGGGACGATGTCTAAGGCATTGCGGACTCGCAGGACCCGCAGATCAGCAAGCTCAGAAAACAACTTCCTGAAGTTTGAATCTCCAACTCTAGGGCTAGCAAACGCAAAGGCCGTGACCGGACAACCATTAGTTTGGTGACCGATAGGCTTGTTAAATGCATTTGCGACAATATCAACCGCATTCAGTGTCGCAATGGCAGCACCCAAGCTGTGCCCGGTGACTGTGATGCTGATTTCTTCATTTTTGTACAAGTCGACGAGTCTCCTTATCTCTTCAAGAACCTAATTATGAACAGAGATGATATCCTCGTCAGATATTAATGTGAGAGTAATGCTCTAGGCATACGAAAACTTTTCCCTCCTTATTGTAGTTCCCTTTTAAAAGGGTTTATTGAACTCCAAAGGAATTGAGAAGCGAAAAAGCTAACCTGATGTCTAGCACTCTTCTTGTTGAACGGCGAACGTGGGTCGCTAGAATTGTAGATTGAGTACCAACCTTGGTGCACCTTAGGATCATTAGCCTTACCGAGTACTTTCGAAGCCGAAACCAGAATGAACTCGAAATCATCAACCCACTCCAAGGTTTGCTTTGTCCCCCGCCAAGCCACGACTATGTCCCTCCGACCCAATGCAGCCTTCCCTTCATCCGTGGCCACCGCAACATACCCAATCCAATTCGACTCCTTCCTCCAAGCCTCTCGTGACAGAGGCTTAATAAGAAAAGCGTCAGGGACATGGATTTCTGAGGTTGCGTACAAGAATTTGGTCACGGAGTACTTAAATGGGTTTCCATTGTCAAGGCCAACCTTAGAGAAGAAATCTCTCTTCGCATATCGGCTACTCCCAGCAAATCTTGACGCCTTCTCTGTGTCGAATGCATCATATGTGGCCTGAGCCATCTCTCCGTAGTGAATGATAATACGGCGGAGATCGATATCGAGAGGATCTAACAAACCCTCCCAATTGTTTTCTCCACTTAAGAGCCTCCATCTTCGGGGTATTTCATCCTTGAGATATCCTTGAGCCAAACAATTTGTTATTGCATCCATAATTTTGATCATAAACTATATTTGCTATACTTTGCATTAGCATTTTCATTGCTTATATAGAGCGATGGGATGATTGAGATAGCGATGGAGTAATCCGGATAGCTTTGACCTTGAAGTATTTCATATTCTAATTAAAGAAAGATGGTCTGACTATACTAAACTATTTCTCCAAGTAAGAATCACTTCTTGGAAGATAAATTTCTTCAATATCATGTGCATACTTTGTTTATTGAAGAAACGAGAAAATATTCTCCTCTTTTGATTTTTCATGGATCTGCATTTGTCCTTTTGAGAAATAGGCCCTTCCTTGAATGATTGATGGAGCTAACAGCCAACTGGAAATTGCCCTTGATGAGATACATACCCCATTGATCAGGAGCTGGTGGTGAATCATTTGGCTAACCTTTCTTAAATTATTTTAGATTGAAGAATTCAACATATCAAAATTGCTAAAATAGTGGAGTATTTCGTAGGTCGATGATTTACGTTTCTTAAATGAAGTTTCTCATCATAAAAATAAAAATAAAAATTGTGAAAAACCCTAATGATTCTGCTTTTGGATAGAGCAGAATAATATGCTTATTTTACAAAACGCAATCGAAAGAAAACCTTAGTCTTTGGTCTAGTCAAGGAAATACAACTTTGTGTTCTCTCTCTCTCTCTCTATTTTGGGTGTGTTCTTCATCCCTAGAAGGACGAATCATTCCAAACACTTGCCATGTGACAATGAAAATTACCACATGGGCAACCGAAGAGCTATTTAAATGCTTATACGGCTTGTGCTTGCTATCACATGTCACATCGTGATCCTCTTAGTTATATTAAGCATTAAGCGAATACTCATCCAAGTTATATTGCTAAACATCATCCGTTCATTGGTCCTAATTGTATACATTTGAACTCAATGACGTGCTCTTAGCCACTAGTCTAGACCACTTGGTTTTCCTTAACACATTTCTACCCAATAAGTTTTATTCATATCATGAGTAATCTTAAAGACGTACTTTGATGAATGTACGTGTGGCATGAGCACATTTATCATATGACCAATTGAAGGTTTTTCAATTTTTAAGTCATCCAAAGAAAGTAGGACCGGCAATTCATGTGTGTTCATGCCGCAATAGTGTCGTGTCAAATTTAGATTTAAACCGTACACGACATATTTATTATTCGTGTTACGACTTAATAATCCAAACATGGCATGTTTCTTAATTAAGTAAGATACATTTAATGCATTTGAGATTTTATAAACTTATAAATGTTTTTAAACAAGTATAAACATGTCTAAAGGTATCTAAATGCATCGCGATGAATTTAAACAAGTCATGTTTACATGAATATATGAGTAAACGTGTTTAAACATGCCATGAACTGTTGAAAATGGTTAACCCGCACGTTTATTGCTCATGTGTAAATGGGCAGACCGGGCTAAAATCCAAACTCATTTAAGCTAGACACAAACACACTTATCTATGTGTCACGTAATAAATTTGTCGAAAATTGCAGCCTAGTCGACAGCAATACTGGGTCACGACTGTAGAGAAAAAAAGAAAGAGAGAGGAAAAAAAGAACAAAGTAAAAATACTATTTGGACCATAAAAAAAGAAGCTAGATGGTGATGTCTCAATAATAAACTAGAAAGGTCGAAAATTGAGAAGGAAACTCAAATGTGATGATGGATGTACTCTCCACCTAAGGAATCAATTATAAGATAAAGGCAAGGCTGTCAAATGGGTGGTTTGGTTTTTTTTTTTTTCGGTTAGGTCGAAAATGATCCGAACCAAATTGATCCATTTATTCTATTTTGACCTAAATACTTCTATATTTTATTCCACCTATGAAAATCGGTATTCACCTAGTTAAACCACTTTAAGCTCTTTATGTGCATATATTATTTCGTTAAAATTACTATTTCAATTATAAGATGCTATAGAATTGGCTTTCACACTACATAAGTTTTTCAATTTTTGGGTTGATTCACAATAAAGAATAAGAGAAAATTAATATTTGATAGTAAATTTGTGAAATTAAAGTAACAGATAACATGGAGGAATTGAAATTTTAATTAAATGGAATGTAAGAAATTGAAGATGATTTATATTGACCATTAATTAACTATGACAAGAATTAAGATTAGAATATTACGTAAAAATAACAAATCCAAATGCAACCAAGGAAACGAAAAATACTCCAAAAACTAATAGACAAAACTTACAAGATTAATATATATGGGCAAAAATGAAACTGTTTTGATATTTTTTGTAGGCTCATGTTATTCCACGCCTTTTTTAACTTCTAGCTCTATAAATTACAATGAAATGGCTATACTATCCCTTAGGCTACGTTTGGTCGTCGGGTTAATAATCAGGATAGGATAGAATAAAGTAGGATATTAAATCCTCTGGATAATAAAGGCGGACATATCTAATCCTATCAAGTGTTTGGCGCACTTCAGGATAAGATTAAAAAATAAATATGATATTCAATTAATTATAAAATTAAAAAATATAAAATTCAATTAATTAAAGGCCATGGAAAAGCCCTAGATCTAGGAATTGTGGCCACCTCTGCAATGGCCACCATTGAAAACGGCGAGATGCGAAGATGGGAGAAGAAGTGGGAGAAGAGGGCTGACAATGAATCGGAGAGGCGGAGGCATCCATTTGATGTAGATGCTTATGATATCTTTCTTTCCTTAAAAAAAAATCTTATCCAATCTGGGCTTATCCCACCCCCTCCCCCGGATTTTTTATCCGGCGTTTTATCCGGATGTATCCGGGTTTGTCTGATTCGGTGGACATTCCCAAACATTGGATAGGATAACAAATTATCTTATCCAGACTCAAATCCGAACTACCAAACGCAGCCTTACTGTTTCCACTCTTGATTCAAGAATATTTCTTACCCTTTTTTTCTTCTTTTTCTTTTGTTTCAATTTTACTGGAGAAGAATTTACCATGCTCCTAACAAACAATAATTATTAAGGTTTAATATGAGGTCTACTCTTGATTTAAGACTAATCTTGCCTTCTAATTTTTTTCTTTTTTTCATTTTTTCCTTTTTTTTTTTTTTATCATTTGAATTCTTTTTTAGTTCTTCTTAGAAAAATATTTTATTTGATAGATAGTTAACCGATCATCGTGTTTTCAATAAAAAACAACTAATTATTTTGTTAAGTCTTTGTACATTTTTTTTTTTCTTAGAAAATATTATTAAAAAAAATATCGTAAGCACAAGTGAGAGGGTAATCTTTGAATAAATTGTGTATAATCCATATATCAACCACAATATTCAATTTTTGAGTGAATTGTACATTTGTACTAAAAATTAAAGTCGAAGAATTCATGATCATGAAAATACTCTAGGGAAATAAAGTAAACAATTTGCAAACAAAACTAACATTTTTTTTTTTTACTCTTATATATAATTAGTACTTGCTAAAATTATAATAATGGAGAATAAATTTAAAAGAAGACAAACGTAAACAAACATTGAAATATAATGTGTGCGGAAGATGCAGCTAGGGTGAAAAAATTATCTAGATGGAATGTGGATAAGTTTTTCTTTGACTGAAATTGAAAAACCAAGATGAAAAAAATGTAAGAAATAATTTTAAAATAAGAGTGGGATCTGCAAGTGATAATATAGTCCATTTAATGTGATGGGGGATATTAGGAGCCAATAAAGGGGTGGAAATAGCACGAATCTTTTAATGAGGGTGAAGTTGGGCCTATCTTGAAAGGCCACCAAGACTTTGTGGACTTGGAACAGTCGAAGGAGTCCATTTTTCTCATAGAGGATAAAGAGAAAACCATAAATATAGATTGGATAAATTGTGAACCCATTTAACACTCATATATTGCTAGGATTTTTCATTCTAAACACATTTACTATATAAAGCTAACTCATGTAGATCCTTCAAATATGAGTTAAGAAATAGATTTGCAATTCATTTTGATAGGTCAAGATACATGGCATTAACTCAACACTCAATGAAATCCACCAGATAGATACGAAGTCGTAAAAAGGTACTCTCATCAAGAGATATAAGCAAAAAATATCATTAATTTAAATACTTTGACCCTCAAGAAGGCTTAAGAGAGGTTTAAATAGATTCATCCTGCAATAACCTCCCAGTTAGGCAGATTTCAAGATACCTTATCTTTAATTTTCCAAGACAAATCCAACATTCCCCAGACAAACCGTGAAAGATGACTCCAGGAATATGTTACAATGCATAGGATACAATAGAATCATAGACACTGTGAAATTCTCATTCTCGGATAAAACAGAGCACTAAGTAATTTGACAACGAAAATTATCACGCCCAACTGGAGAGCTGTTTAAATGCTTATAGGGCTTCTGCATGCTATCACAGGTCACATCCTGATCCACTTAGTTATATTAAGAATTGAGCGAGTGCTCATCCAAATTATATTACTAAACTTCATCTATTCATTGGTCCTAATTTTATACATTTGAACTCAATGACGTGCTCTTGGCCACCAGTCTAGACCACTTGGTGTTCCTTAATCAATTATACCCAATTTTTATTCATATCTTGAGTAATCATGAAGACAAACTTTGATGATGTACGTGGCATGAGCATATTTATCATATGACCAATTGAAGGTTTCCCAATTTTTAAATCATCCAAAGAAAGAAAGTAGGACCAGCAATTCATGTGTGTTCGTGCCGCAATAGTGTTGTGTCAAATTTAGATTTAAGCCAAACATGACATAGTTATTATTTGTATCACAACTTAATAATTCAAATATGGCATGTTTATTAATTAAGTAAGGTACATCCGATGCATATGAGATTTTTTAAACTTATAAACGTTGTTTTTAAATGGGCAAAACATGTCTAAATGTATTTAAATGTATCGCAATGAATTTAAACGAGTCATGTTTACACGAAAGTATGATTAAACGTGTTTAAACATGCCATAAACTGTTGAAAATGGTTAACCCGCATGTTATTACCCATGTGTAAATAGGTTGACCAGTCTAAAATACGAACTCATTTTAGCTAGACACAAACACACTTATCTATACGTCACGTAAACAATTTGGCGAAAATTGCAGCCTAGTCGACAGCAATACTGGGTGATGACTGTAGAGATATAAAGAAAGAGAGAGAGGAAAAAGGAACAAAATAGAAATAATATTTGGACCATTGAAAAAGCTAGATGGTGATGTCTCAATAATAAACTAGAGTGGTCGAAAATTTAGAAGGAAACTCAAACGTGACGATTGATATACTCTCCATTTAAGGAATCAATTATTGGATAAAGGTAGGGCAATCAAATGAGTAGGTCAGGTTTTTTGATTAGATCCAAAATGGTTCGATCCAAATTAATCCATTTAACCCAATTTGACATTTTTATATATAAAACAAATTTAATAATTTGTACCCAACTTAATCCATTTAATAAAATGCCTCTATTTTAATTCCATATATGAAAATCCGTATTCACCTAGTTAACCCACTTTAAGCTCTTTATTTGCATATTTTATTTGGTAAAATCACCAATTCAATTATAAGATGCAATAGAATTGGCTTTCACACTGCATTAATTTTTCAATTTTTGTGTTGATTCACAATGAAGAATAAGAGAGAATTAATATTTGATAGTAAAGTTATGAAATTAATGTAACAAATAACATGGTAGAATTGAAATTTTAATCCAATGGAATGTAAGATATTGAAGCAAATGATTTATACTGATCATGGATTAGTAATGACAAGAATTAAGATTAGAATATTACATAAAAATAACAAATCCAAATGCAACCAATGGAAGATATACTCCAAAAGCTAAATGTTATATATATATAAAATGGGGGAACGCAAGGAGCACTATGTAGATTGGGGAAAAGCTTATATTGTCTCAAGCAAGCGCTAAGGCAAGTTGGAGACCGATCTTGGAGGCCCCATCAAGACTTTTGTGAATTTGGAATAGTCCAAGGACTCCATTTTTCTCATAGAAGGTAAAGAGAAAATTGTAAAAATGGATTGGATAAACTATAAACCTATTTAACACCCCTATATTATTGAGATTCATAATTTTAAACCCAGTTACTAAATATAGCTAACTCATATAATGACTCAGCCCATTAAATATGAGTTATGAAATAGATCTCCAACCCATTTTGATTAGTCCAGATGGCATATAACTCAACACCTATAGAATCCATTACATAAATACGACGTCATACAGAATATACTCTAATCCAAGAAATATAAGCAGAAATATCATTAATTTAAATACTTTGACCCTTAAGAAGGCCTAAGAGAGGTTTAAATAGACTCATCCTGCAGCAAGCCTCCTAGTTAGGCAGATTCCAAGATACCTTATCTTTAATTTTCCAAGACAAAAGCAACATTATCTAGACAAACCGTGAAAGATGACTCCAGGAATATGTTACAATGCATAGGATTCAGTAGAATCAGAGAAACTGTAAAATACTCATTCTCGGATAAAACTGAGCTCTATTAAGTAATGTGACAATGATCACATGGTCAACCAGGGAGCTGTTTAAATGCTTGTACGGCTTGTGCTTGCTATCACAGGTCACATCCTGGTCCTCTTTGTTATATTAAACATTAAGCGAATACTTATCCAAATTATATTACTAAACTTCATCTGTTCGTTGGTCCTAATTTTCATACATGCGAACTCAATGACGTACCCTAGGCCACCAGCCTCGACCACTTGGTTTTCTTTAATGCATTTTCACCCAATGTTTATTCATATCTTGAGTAATCTTATGACGTACTTGATGAATGTCCGTGAGGCTTGAACATATTTATCACATGACCAATTGAAGGTTTCCAATTTTTAAATCATCAACAGAAAGCCATCTCTTCTTGGTCGCTGACGCCAACACAGAGAAGAGTGGGGGGATTGCTACGGGTGGCGTCGCACCGCTCCATGGAGGTTTTCTTTATTTTCTCTCTATCATTCAGGAAGTAAGACTGGCAATTCACGTTTATTCAGGCTGCAATAGTGTCGTGTCAAATTTAGATCTAAGCCAAACAAGACATGTTTATTCATTGAGTCATAACTTTGTAATCTAAACATGACATATCCATTAATTAAGTAGGATACGTCTAAAGCGTTTGAGTTTTTATAAACTTGTAAAATTTGTTTTTAAATGGATATAAACAGGTCTAAACGTAGCTAATTGCATCACAATGAATTTAAACGAGTCATGTTTACACAAAAATATGATTAAACGTGTCTAAACATGCCATGAACTGTTGAAAATGGTTAGCCCACACAGGCAAAAGAACGCTTCAAGTGCCATAACTTTACTCAAAGGGACACTTAAGTGCCATAACTTACGAAATGTATACTTAAGTGCCATAACTTACAAAATGTATACTTAAGTGCCATAACTTATGAAATGTACACTTAAGTACCATATTCGAAGAAAAATGGATCACTTGAGTGCTACTCCGGCCAAAGTCCGGCCAAAATGCCGACGTGACATTTTTTCAGCGAAGTACGCCCAAAACGACACCATTTTGGACAACGACGTGGCCAAATAATGAAAAAAAAACGGCGTCGTTTTTGGCTGATGTGGTAAAAAAATAAAAATAATTAATTTAATTTAATTTAAAATTAAATGTAGTTAAAATATATAAAAATAATAAATTTAAAATTAAATTTAGTTTTTTTGGTCGTTATTAATTAAAATAACAATTAAAAAACTAATTTTTTTAAAAAAATTAAAAAGGGAAGGGTGGGGGGGGCTAAGGGATCGCCCCTTAGTCGCCGCGTCGCCGTCGCCCCGCCGCTGCCGGGAAGGGTCGGTGACGGCAGGGGGAGGGTCAACAGGGTCGGCGGGCCACGGCCGGGGTCGGCGGTGAGGGCTCGCGAGCCCTCCCCTAGATCGGGGTGAGGGTCGCAGCCTTCGCCCGGATCCGGTGAGGGTCGATGGCCCTCGCCCGGCCAAGCCAAGGGCTACTGCTCGTTAGGGGTTGCCCCAGTGAGCGGCGGCCCTTGGCCTGGCCTAGCGAGGGTCGCGACTGTCCCTAGATCTGTGGCTAGGGCCTGGCGACCTCGGCCGACTCTCCCCCCATCGTCGCTGGCCCTTCTCGGCGGCGGCGAGGTAGTGGCGGCGGCGGGCGAGGGCTAATACCTCAGCTACCTCCTCCTCCCCCTCCCCGTTCCCTTTTTTTTTTTTTTTTTTTCATTTTTCTATTATTTTAACTAAACTTAATTTTAAATTATTATTTTTAAATATTTTAACTAAATTTAATTTTAAATTTAATTAAATTTATTATTATTTTTTATCGCGTCAACCCAAAACGATTATGTTTTTGCATTATTTGGCCACGTGAGCATGCAAAACGGCATCGTTTTGGGCTCGGTTCGCCGGAAAAATGCCACGTCAGCACTTTTTCCGGACTTTGGCCGGATTGGCACTCAAGTAATCCCTTTTACTCTGATTTTGGCACTTAAGTGTACATTTCATAAGTTATGGCACTTAAGTGTCCCTTTGTGCAAAATTATGTTACTTGAGGGGTCCACACGTCGCCCACACATGACATGTTTATTACTCATGTATTAATGGCTTGGCCAGTCTAAAATACGAAAACATTTTAGCTAGACACAAACACACTTATCTAACAATATTGGGTGATAACTGTAGAGGGAAAAAGAAAGAGAGAGAGAGAGAGAGAGAGGAAGAAAGAACAAAATAGAAATAATATTTGGGCCATTGAAAAAAACGTTAGATGGTGATGTCTCAACAGGAAACTAGAGTGGTCGAAAATTGAGAACGAAACTCCACTAACCGAGTTATTCCAATTGATTTCCAGATTCGCGACTTAAAATTATCAAAATAATTCGTTATTACTTTTAGTTTGATTTGCATGTGAGTGATTACTATATTAGAAATCTATCAATTTTAGTGGTTTTTTTAGCGCTCTATTTGCTGAATATGCGGCGTTGATCCTTCATTTCTCCAACCTTCAGATTTAGCACTGTAGGAGAGAGGCCAATTGTATTGTCAATTGGGTCGCTAAAGCCCATGGTCGCCGCATCCTTCCCCTATATTGGGCTATTTCATCTCCCCAACCCATCTTGGATCTTTTATGTTCTGAAGCCCTGGTCAAGGGTTGTTCTGTTTTGCCAGCTTGAATGAAACACTGTTTTAGACCCAAAAAAAAGTTTACTTCGATAGTGAATGAAAGAAAACATAACTCTTATTGCTACCAAATTACAGTCTTGGCTGTACATCTCTTGTGAAAATTGAGAGGTTACCATTGTATTGTGATTAAGTATATCTTCAAGAACATTCGCTTCGGTTAGGATAATTGTCCAACAAGTTTTAAACTTATTATACAACAGCCAATTCAAACCAAAACCTTTTAATTGTGCTAATTTAGTTCTAAATTTTTTGATGATTTGTCAATTTAGTCATAAATTTATTATTTGAATAATTGACTGGAATGATAGTATTAGCAAATTGTCAAAAGATTTATAATTTAATTGGCAAAACCTCAAAAAGTACATGACTAAATTAACAAACCGTTAGAATGTTTAGAATTAAAATTGCCAAATTGAAAGGATAAAGACTGAATTGGTCACCATGCAATAGGTTTAAGATTTTTTGGATAATTTTCCCTTTAGGGTAGCAACGTCTGGGACATTGAATTCCCTGAAGGCTATGGCTGATAGATCAGGATGAGAGTGATGATCTACATGACCAAATCATCTAATTTTTTTCACGCCCAGGAAAAAAAGGTATATACTCATACCAGAGAAAATAATATATGGAAAAAGTCGTCACGTGCATTATCGGTTATTATCCTATGTCAGGATAGAGACCAACCGGATTAGCGCCAACAAATCAAAAGAAATAGACGAGTCCATGTTACAACACAAGTGATCCATAGTTTTTATGCAACATGTTCACTAGAAGTTCTAAAACTTATTACGAAAGTACAATTGACTCATAAAATTTTCAAAAGGTATAATTAAGACCAAAAACTTGTCAATTAGATACAATTGAGTCTTTATGTTAACTCCATCAAATTTGGTTTAACATAATATGCTAAGGTGGCTTTTTTATTGCTTTCTCTCTCCTCTATGATGCTAACGTAGTTAAAACAAGAGGGATAACTCTAAAACGACATCGTTTTTGTCTAAATTTAAATATTAATTAAATTAAGTTAAAAATTATACTAAAAAACATAAACTCATCAAATTAGTGAGAGCCAAGCCCTCGTTTCTACTACTTCACCATTGCCAGAATTTGTCAACGGTGGTGGTGCAAGGGTCTCTGGGCCTTAGCTAGTGACCAATGACCCCGATTGACTACAAGTGAGGTCTTGTAGGCCCCGAGGCAAGGGTCGCCGGTCCTCATGCAAATTGGGTTAAGGACCGCCATTGGTTGTGGTGTGGCTAGGTGGCAAACCCACCCCAGCCAGCAACGGCCTTTGGCCCCATTTGGGTGAGGGCTGGCAACCCTCGCTAGATCTAGGCGAGGGCTTACATAGGGTCGCCAACCACTTGTCAATGATGGGGGTAATGGCAAGGGCCCTTGCTAGTTTGTTACTATTGCTTTTAACAAAAATTACTATTATTTATATTAAAAATCATATTTGTTCAAAATGACTATCTCTTGTCTTAGCCATGTTAGCGCCATATAGGAGCGAAAAAGTAATTTAAAAAGTCACATCAATATTTTCCATTAGTCAAATTGGATGGAATTAATTGAAGGACTTGATTGTACTTATATGATAAGTTTTAGAATTTAATTGCACTTCTTAAAAGCTTTAGAACTTAGTTTCACTTTATGAGAAATTTTAGAATTTTTAGTGAACGAATCTCTAGTTTTACATAGCAAAATATAAATCTACGAAAATACTGCTCATGACGTGGACATGTTGATTATCGAAACTCTCCATAATATAATTAAATTTTGGATGAGGACTCTAAGGTCTCTCTTCATGATACCCGATCAAGTTGGCATGAATGAGAAGCCACTCATGAAGAGGTTTCCAGTGATTTTTAATTTGCCAAAAATCGAGCTGCTGACGTCACAAGTCTTAATTAATTTCATCCATCCGATCTTCATGATCTGAATAATCTGAGAATTGTCTACTGCATCAAGAATCGACTAGACTTGAAACGAGAAATGACATCGCTCTTCGGATTTTTCTGTTATTGGAATAATGAAGATGCAGATCTGTGGTGTCCTAGTGAAATCACCTATGCCATCTCCATGACAGTCGTCTATCCAACTCTCTTCCTCATTTTATTTAATCTGTAAGATTTTATGAAACTGCTGCTAACTATTATAAAAACATAAGCTTATCACTCCTCTTCACATTTAGTCTGGTCTTTTTATCTATTACTAAGCTTGGACATATACAATTATAGAGGCAGATGGGATCCAAAAATATTTAAACTCAAAATGTTTTACTCTGATGTCATATCAAATTTTATGGGACCACTGCCAATGACTTAAAAGTTTAAGCTTATGATAATAAAAAAACCTCACCAAAATGTTTTCGTAGCCAAATAGTATATGGAACCGGAGCTGATAAGGGGTGAGCAGAATATCAGATATTTACATTTCGTCGTCGGGTGCACTGAGCAGTGGATGAAATTGGAGTAAAAGAAAATGCGAATATGTCTCTAAATAATGGTAAGAGTAAATGACGGTTGCCCTTTGGCTGTCCCTACATACGTCTCTCGAAGATAACTCGTTGAGCTACAAAACTCGACTAGCAGCTGGTAGGCATCATGAGGTTTAGCTCATTGAGCTACAGAACTCTACGAGCATGGAGGACAGTAAAATGAGCTTTTCCAATTCTAAATTGATACGTAGTTTGATATAGGAGTCAAAGGGGCATCAGATCTCCTAAATTTGTCGTCTTACTGCTGAAGTTTCTTTAGATCCTACATCCAGAAATGACTGCCCTTGTGCAATAATTTCTTCATATATTAACTAGCTGCGAAATTGTGTTACTTCGTGCCCAAAACACAATTTTCTCTGCCCGTGTTGATAAATTGTGATAAGTGATGGTGGTAAGTGTCGAAAAGCCATGGGTAAAAAAAAGAAAAAAGAAAAAGAGATGGGTAACTTATCTTCTAAATAAATTATTGATAATGTTGTGAAAAGGCATGTGATCAAATAATAATATAGACATAAAAAGAAAATAAATTGGACACCGGATTTATGTAGTTCAATTGTAAAGACCTACGTCCATGGGAAGAGCAGCGACAATTTTCACTATAGATCAAGCGATACAAGGAGATTACACACTCGAGTCACTCAAACACTCTCTCGGTATTTCCCAAGCCCTAATTATACCAAATAACGCACGCAGTATTTAACTCGAAATTCCTTAAGAAATAATTTCTCAATCTCACGAAGGAATTAGGAATTACGCGCAAATCTTACCACAAGATTTAATTGGCTTGAACACTAAATCTTCTTGGATGTAATTTACGAACAAGAACAACAAAGAAAATCCCTCCCAAGCACTCTACAACGAGATGACGCTTCAAGACCACTTCTTCATGATCAACCCTCTACCACCCACGGCCACAAGTCTATATACCATGAGACCCTTATTCTTTTGCCGACTTCTCATAGGATTCTGTTTCCTATTTTGTCTGACACGTTAATCCCAAGATGAAGATCAAAGTCAACATAAAAAACTTTCTTATTTTGTTGTTATCTTGAACGATTTTAACCAAAACATATCTCTGTATATTTTAAACAAAAATCCAAGTCCAAGTCAAAGTTGGACTATCCTATTTTAATGGCCAAATTCTGCAATGCAGATTTGAATTTTGGGAAGTTGATATTTGGATTTTCTTTGTTTGATTTCGAACGTCCACAACATATTCAATTCTGAATATTTGGAATTTCACATTAGGCTCAAACACATATTTTAACTGATAACTTGTCAACACTTATTAAAACCACCAAGTTTTTTTATGATAGCAAATTACTAATTTTCATAGTAATTTACCAACTTTGTTTTGCATAAACTAACACTTCGATTATACTAACTCTTACATGAAAATTAAAAGAAAAGTTTGATATAATGAAAAATCCTAACTTCATACTCTCGTAAAAAATTAACTCAAACTAATTTTTCGTGTCACAAAAATTCTTAAATTGATAAATCCGTGAGAAATAAACTCCCCTACAGCTTCAGTCAATATCCTTATTAAATTGCTTACATGGGAACACACACGACAAATAAATCATCTAACGTGGATCCAATGCAGAATATGTAGCATAAATGGCTTTCCTAATGATGTCGTTTTTGGAGAAACCAAATTTAAAGAAAATGAACTTGCTAATTGGAATCGTTCAGGCTTGTCCAATAGATCCTAATCCATTGAGGAAGAGAAGATCTTGTGAAGAGTCATGAAACTTCAACTGTCTAGGGGGAAGCATTTAGGCTACGTTTGGTCGTCCGGATTTATAATCGGGATAGGATTGGATAGGATATGATATAAAATCCTGGGATTTTTTTATATCCAGTCTAGTGTTTGGTGAATCGCAGTATTAAAGTCGGATATGTTCACATCATGTACATTTTTTATTATTATATATAAATGAAATATCATTATAAATGAACCTAAATCTTCATAAATGAAGACGGTGAAAATATCTCGTAACATTATTCCTTAATTTTTTTATTATTTATTATTTATTATTTATTATATTTTTCCTCTTTTTATATTATTTTCATTATTAATTCTTTTTTCCCTTTCATCATTTTTTAATAAAAAAATATCAAATAGTAAACTGTACTAACATATTTAAAATACAAAAATACCTAAAATATATAATAAATATAAATATTTAATTTATAGATTGAATTTTATTATAAAATAGAATTAAAATTGAATATATAAATTAAAATAAGATTAATTAAAAATAATTTTTTATTTTTTTTATTTTCTTAAATTAGAATTCAAATATTATTTATATTGAAATATAATTTCAATTTTGTTAATTTAATAAGTTTGTTATTCAAGAAAAATAACTTTCATATTATGGACATTAGAAATCCTATCCACCTTTATCTCACCTCCCCCATGGGATAATTTTATCCTGTCTATATCCCCCTTATATCCGACTTTATCCTATCCCGAGTGAGCACCAAACATAGGATAGGATAAATTATATCATATCCCGAATTTTATCCCGACTGCCAAACGCAGCCTTAGATCGTTGGCAGCACATCCCTTCATAGAGCCGTTGGTTGTTTGTTTGTAAAATAAATAAAATGTGCTTTTCCTTTGTCTCCCATAGTAAAGTTGAGAGGAGATTGGCTACTTTATAAGTATGAGCCTTTTCTAGTATGTTTAAAGAAAGGATTGGGGTGTGGGTTAGACCCCACAATATCCGCATACGAGTGCGCAAATAATTGAGCAATTTTGACACAATTATTAAGCGTACTTAACACTCTGCACACTTGCATGTCCTTGATTTAATTAGCATTAACCTCTTTAATTTTAATTTTAATTTTAATTTTAATTCTAATTCGTATGGTTATCTTGATTATCCATTTATTCATTCAATATTTTTGGAAATTATGAAATTCAGAATTTTAATTTTTTTAAATGATTTTTTATTAATTTTTATATTCTGAATTTTATATGCCTTTTTGAGATAACATTTGAAGTTATACTTGTTCAATTTGCAACCTTTCCTAAAGGGTTGTATTTGTTTACTTTGCAGTCTTTCACGAAGATTGCCTATGTTCTTTAAAAGCAACATCTGTGTGTGTGCGCACCTGTGTGTGGCACGTGCGTGCATGCGTGTGTGTGCACGGGTGCACGAGTGTGCACGTGTGTTTGTGTTGTGTCAGTTTTTGACATGAATGAGAATCAAGTCATTTTAAGTGTGTGTTGTGTCAATTTTTCGCATACATGAGAATCAAGTCATTTCAAGTCTTTTTTCTAAATCTGCAGCTGTCATTTCAATTGTTTTTTAAAGAAATATTGGAGAAATACTAAAATTACTATTTAGAATTCTCATTGAGACTTTGTTATATCCTAAAGGAAATTTGCCGGTAACTATTAGTAACGTTACAGGGCAAATAAATTCTTAAATAAAATGATATCACATCTCAAAATATGATTACTCTATCCAATTCGAAATCATATTTTCTAACAAAAGCTTTATCATCAAAGATGCCCACTCCAAAGGATACTCGTTCTTGAGCAAAGAATAGTGAAGCCTCCCAATTTCTCTCTCACCTTATCTCCACCAAGCACCCTCCTAGTGGTCGTGGGCAACACCTCCTCTCCACTCTTGCCATCTCCAGCACCATCCCTTCCAGGCAAGATCTCCCTCATGTAATCCAATGGCACATCAATACAATGCTATCTCATATGAAAATGGTTTTGTTATTTTCGCATGAGGCAAATTGTGACAGCCCAAGCGATGGTGCACAGGGAGGAGGGATGGCAGTGCGTCTGCGCCTTAGTCCCCGGACGTGCGCAGGGAAAGGGAATGGTCCCTCTCTAGTCCCACATCGATTGGATGGGGAGTCATGGGCTAGTTTATAAATGCTTGGGTCCCTTTAATATGTGTAACGCATTTTAAAGCCGTGAGGACTCAATGTCCAAAGTAGACAATATTACACAGTGGGGCCTGGGTTGTTACAAATAGTATCAGAGTCGACTCCCGACTACGTGTGGGGCCACAGCGAGGACGCTATGCTCCTAAGGGGTGGAGAGTGTGACAACCCAAGCAATGGTGCGCGGGGAGGAGGGATGATGGTGCGTCTGCGCCTCGGTCCCCGAACGTGCATAGAGAAAGGGAAGGAGTCTTGGGTCCCTCTAATCTATGTAACACGTTTTAAAGTTGTGAGTGTCCAAAGCGGACAATATTACACAGTCGGGCCCAGGTCGTTACACAAACTATATTGAATCATTATTTCAAGAGCTTTTAAAATAGAAGCAAGAGCAGGTTATGTGAAAATAGGAACAAAATACGTTCCGATCAGCGTGCGTTAAAGAATGTCCACACATCCAAAGATCATCTGACGTTATGTAAATGCTTTTTTTTTAGACAACTTTTTATATCTAACACAATTCCTATCTAATATTTGGGGAATGAATTGTGGCATCCCAAAATTCATGGCAATCTCTAGAAGCATTAAAGTCTATGAATAGGCGATGGAAGTACCATCAAGTTATATTGTAGCCATTTGATCCATAATTTGCAATGAGATTTATGGCCAAGCTTTTAATGGATAATTATTTGATAGGAAAGAAAATCCTATCATTGGCCATGTGTGTTATAAATTGGAATTTATGGATTTATGATTACAAGTTTTATGGATGTATTACTTTTGTAAGTTAGGAATTTATTTAGGTGGAAGATATTAGTAGATTAAATTAGAGAAGAGTGGGCCAAGACTCTTAGGCCAAGACCAGCCCACGATCACCCACCATTCAGCCATATAGGCCTAGCCGCAGCCCAAAGGGAGAGGAGGAGCTGTGGTCGACCAAGCTGGCCCAAGCCCCGTCGGATTCAAGCCCATCTTGCATGGCAATTGCCAAGTGGCACCGGCATGCAAAGATCATGATTGTTAATCATGACGGGGAAGAAATTAGAGAGTGAGGGGGTGGATTAGGCGAGGAAAGGGAGAGAAAGAGAGAGAGTCGTCCGAGAGAGAGAGAGAGAGAGAAAGAGAGAAAGGAAGGGAAGAAAGGAAGAGAGAAGGAGAGGCCGTGCATGCGAGAGGAAGGAGGAGGGCCGTCCGCCGATCGTCCGGCCAGCTCGCCGCTATTCGTTCGCCGCCTTGCCCGCCGTTTGTTGCTATTTTGTGCTTAAATTCAAGGCAAGTAGAGTCCTAAAACCTACCATTTGCTTGCTGTGATGTGTGTGTAGAAGATGGTGAATTTTGGTTGTGGTATATGTGATGAAAGGTCGAAGCTATGGGGAGAAATTCGTTGGCATAGCATGCTGTTTTCTGGAAAAATCAGTCCGACCCTTCACGAGTTTGTGAGCTGCATGTGACATTTTAGTTAGAATCTCGCCTTGATCTCTTCATAAAAGTTGTAGAGAACATCTTGAGGGATAACATACTAAAATTTGAGACAAAACAGATAAGGATTGCCTTGTGAAACGATTTTCCTTTGGAGAGATTAGATCTGGAATTTGTTGTGCTGACCTTTAGTGATTTCGTGGACTGTAAAGTAGCTTTCTTGCGAAAATATCACTTTGAGTTCTCGATGAAAGTTGTATTGTACTACTTGGGGTAAAACATATAAAAAATTTAGAGGAAATGAACAAAAATAGGTCAGTGAAATCGTTATCCTTTGAAGAAACTGGATCAGGGAAAATACTACCTTGACCTAGTATGATTCTGTGATTTTTATAAAATCATACAATTAAAATTTGATCATGTGTCCTTAATAAAAGTTGTAAATAATATTCTGAGGTATAACATACTGAAACTGTAGAATAAACGGACAAATGAAAATCGGTGAAACGAGTTTTCTTTGAAAGAAGATAATCTGGAAAAAATGACACCGAGAACAGGGAGAATTAATCGTCTATGTATGTTAATTTAGAACGATCTGAATTTTGATTTCTTCACGAGATATTTACCCTTAGAACTTGTCTATAACATATCAAAATTTCAGAATTTTCTGAGTTCAATTGGATATTTAATTTAAACTACTTCGAAACTGTGCAAGCTGAAGTGTTAAAATTTTGAAGACTATGATGCATGGACTGTAATATTTTGTGTGAGATTATTTTGGTATGGTGTTTTTCATGGGATATCTGCCTTTAGGTCTTGTCTATAATGTGTCAAGTTTTCAGAATTTATTTATACCATTCACTATTTTTCCTAGAGTTTTAACTAAAGGAGTGTATTCTGTTTTTATCCGAAAATTGATGCGTTGTCAAAAATAAATGAATTTTTCCATGTGATGCAATGCTTGGAGTGGTTGATTTTGCTGTATATGTGATGACATATAGCATGTTATGTGGCATCAAAAATCTGGTTGAGACTCTTGATATTGATGCATCAAATGCCATGTTGAAATTGAGATACATGTGTGAATATGGATTGAGATAATAACAAGACCGTCAAAGGTGTAAGCCAACGATACCTCGGGAGTTTCGAGATGCCTGGAGTGTGTGTGCCGGATGTCGGGAGTTTCAGGATGCCCAGAGGTGTATGCCGGAAGCCTTGAAGGTGTGTGCCGGGGGATACCTCGTGATGCTAGTTGGGGTACGAGATACCCGGAGTGTGTGTGCCGGATGCCCAGAGGTGTGTGCTGGAGGTTCCTCGTGATGCCAGGTTGGATGCGAGCGATAAATTGAGAGATGCAAACATTGGTCTTTGGAAAGATAAAAATTGAGACTGTATCATGCGCATGGATGTGTACATATGGCATGGTGATATATGCATGACTGTTTGATGATAAGTGCATGGTGGTATATGCACATATGGCATGGTGATATATGCATGACTGTTTGATGATAAGTGCATGGTATATGCACATATGGCATGGTGATATATGCATGGCTGCAAGGTAAGGTATGCTTGAATGCATGAATGATATGTGTTTTATTCATGATACCTTGATTGTTCTGTTTGATGCACTGTGTAGTGTGGCGGATCTTTATTACTGAGTGGTTGTACTCACCCCTTTTGGGGATTAACATTTATTAGAAATATGCCTCTTTCACCAATTGTGCGTGGTACCTTCTATGGCATACCTACTGACATCGAGGTGGAGTGCACCGAGCATTCCTGTATTAGTATACTTGGTCTGGAGTATGTTCGAGTTCGAGTATTGGTGATGTACGACGTGGGTTCAGTTGATGGCCCTATCATCCAAGAGTTTTTGTCTGTTCACGTTCGATGCAATGGGGTGATGCTAGGGATGTTACCGCCGCCATCGCCCGATGCACTGGGTTGGGTGTGATGGCACGTAGGACTGGTGGGAGCTGACGCTTTCTTTTTGGGGATAGTCAACACTTGTTGATGGATGGATGTACATGTTTCATGTAGGGTCGAGTTCTCTTTGGGCATAGCCAAGTATAGTTAAAAATCTTGGCCTTTTTGTTGTATCAACCTGACTGTCCATCGTGAAAATATAAATAAAAGTGAATCGGCTTTATCTTTTTTTTCTGGTGCGTGGTTGGTGTGCATTGCATTATTGTTATTGGAGGGAGAGATGGTGAGACTTGTTTATGCTTCCGCTGATGAATTGCGCTGGGACCTTTACAAAAAAAAAAAAAAAAATGGTAAGGAATTCCATTGATCAACCCTTATGAACTATGGCTTCATTTTAATCATAAAAGTCATTAGACTGGCATGTAATGGGAAAGTGGCAAGTAATCTGTGGCAACCCTAACGGATTGGGGGCCGTCGAGGGGTGCCACATGAATACCCTCCAACTTTAGGTTTTCTAGAATGAAATCTCATTTCAAAAGCTACTAATGATAAATTAATAAATATCATGATGAACGTGAAATATGAAAATGCAGCTCAAGCATTTGGACTGCCATATCTTTCACCATATCTGGCAGTAGCCAAAGGTCCACATGTCCGTATCCGTAAGGGAGTGAACTTCGCAGTTGCTGGTGCCACAGCAATCAACTCGTCTTTCTTCTCTGCACGGAAGATTGCGTTGTGGACCAATGACTCGTTGAGTGTTCAGCTTGGCTGGTTCAAGAATTTAAAGTCGTCTTTCTGCACCACCAGACAAGGTATATTTCTACCTGTTATTGTTCAAGAAAAGGGGTTAAGGCATTACTGATTCCTTGATTTTTCTTATCGATCGTGACTTTTTTTCCTTATATTTATATGTTTTTCCAGTTCATCACTTTTGGTCTGGTCGATCCCTAGTGCCGGTTCAGTTCAGCAATTCTAAACATATTTCGATCTTACGCAAACAAAAAGACTAGAGGATCTAATGGGAAAAGAAAACAAATGGACCTGATTGAATATTTTGCTCAAAATTCATGGATTAGTGGTGCTTTTATTCAAAACAAAATAATTCGATGCACGAAACATGTATCTTTTGACATATTAGGGAAATAGTCCTGCTCGTCTATTTATTAACGTATTTGTAGGGTCCATCTTATACATTCGCGATAGAGACGTAAATCAATGAATGACCAAAGGAGGGGCTGGCGATGTCTGTCTTCTACTGCTTGCAGATAAAAAATTCCTTCATCGGTCGAACTGTGCTGTAATTTCTTATTTTGAGGTGCAGAATGTGATCTTTCTGGTGACACTGACTCTTATGAAACATGTGCTTAGTATAACCTTTACGAAACGTGTATCATAAATCTCGATTTTTGGGTGCAGAATGTGACGAGTACTTCAACAAATCACTGTTTCTGGTGGGGGAGATAGGTGAAAATGACTATAATTTTGCCGCTCTTTCTAGTCAAAGCATAAACAGCTACATGCTATGGTACCACCTGTCGTTGGAGCAATCACTCGTGCTGTCAGCGTATGTCACAAAACTTACCTTGATTCTTGACATATATTCCACACGAAAGCAATCCAAATTATGTCTATTAATGGAGCAATGAACTTAATTTGGGCTTCTCTTGCCATCACCACAAAAAGCAAACACTTCTATATAAAGACTAATGGTGATGTATTTCATTGGCAAGGGCTTAACATTAAATTGACATAATAAAATTAACAATCGCTTTGAATCATTACGTTTCATCTATAAGGGCATATTCGCGAAATGTTTCTCCTAGCCATGAGCGAAACGTTCAATTCTGGTAATGAAATGAGGGATCACTTTTTTTGAAAATGAGAAAGAAATGCCTCATCACTACACCTTAATAGTTCTACAAAATGAAAACCCTAAAATTAATAACCAAGACAAAATTAAAATGTCACAAAGAAACTTTGACAATAACTAAAATGGTGACTAATAAATTCAAGCTTTTGTGCCTACCAAAAGAAGGTCCAGCTGTTAACATTATACATGGATTGTGTAAAAAAAAACTAGAAAAACTATAAGAGAAGTCCGATGATCTCTATGGTGCATGAAGCACTTCCCAAAAGTGACTTACGTATACATACAAAATGATCTATTTAATTTGTCTCAAGATTGCTTTCTTATTTATTTATTTTTTCATGTGTTACAATTATCAAGTTTCCCTTCTTACTTTTCTTGCTCAAGTCCCCATAACCATGACAGATGCTAACAGAAGGGGCTGTAGATCTGGTGGTGCCAGGACAGTTGCCGGTAGGTTGCACCTCCATGTTTCTAACCGTATTTCAAAGCGCTAATGAATCAGTGTATGATAATAGAACCGGGTGTCTCAAGGCTTATGATGCCTCTTCAAGTATCACAATAACTCTCTCAAGCAAGAATTGCAAAATTTGAGAGAACAATACCCTCATGCAAGAATCATGTACGCTGATTATTGTGGTGCTGCCATGTCTATCTATCTATCTCCAAAACACTACAGTAAGCCTTCCTTTCACCTATCTTTTTTCCTCTCAAATTTCATTGTCAACACATAATTTTTGCTTGAACTAATAATCCTGTAGTGAATTGTAAATGCGTGACTCTTATTTCCACATAGGATTTCCATCAACATTTGTATAAGTAGCTACATATTTATTTTTAAAATAAAATCAAGAACGCTAATTATAAAGATGACTTCATAATAATAATAGTAAAGAAAAAGAACTTACGTGATCTGAACATCAAATGAAAGCCGACTTTTTTCTTTTCTTTTTGTTACCCCAAAAGTTTTCCCCCTTTACATCTAGAGTCAAGATTGTGCATAATCAGAAAGAGCAGTTCAGTGGGGAATAATGGATGGACTGTCTACCATATTGAAGATCTACATCATGGGCTTTGGGTTTCAGATGCTTAGGCCCGAAACTGCCCAACAAGCCCGAACTAATTTTTAAAAATAAAGAATACATTGTATATATACAATATGAAAGTATTAGAATATGCATTATTTATGCTCCAAACACTTTAATAAATTCATAAATAAACTTAGAGAAGAACTAAAATCAAATGACCAGAATTGCTATGCTAATATGGGCTGAATTGGAAAAAAGTGGCCGAAAACATACAAAAATGTTTTGAGGCCAAAAATATAATAACTAATCCATCTTAATTTTGGAACAAAAAATAAAATCAAGCTTGCCACGATCCGGTTTAGCTCGTTCTAAGCCTATTCTTGTATGATTAGATTGTCTAGAGATCGGGCATGATTTATATGGGGCCAACCGAAAATATACTCCAGTCATGGCCTGCCTAACTTGTACTCACCCTCAATGGGAACTTATAAACAATCAATAATTTGGTATGATTTAGCAAGTTATATAACTTGAAAAAATTACTCTTGCCTTTCCTTTGACTAACACAAATGGCATGCACTTATATGCGCTAAACATAACAAATATTTTAATAAAGAAAGGTGACATTTTATTTATTTATTTATTTTGGGAATATTGATTTAGAATCTTTCTGAATAAGAAAGATTAATATAAATTTGCGATTCAAGAGATTTTAGCGTGGTGCTTTCGACCAATTACACTAACAAAGTTCCCCATAGTTTACTAATATATATGTTTGTAATTTGTCTTATAACAAATGTGGACTTTTCAAATCAAAGCTGAAGTCTTTCCTAATGTTGGTTGTTTTTCTCCATAAATCACACCTAAGAGAGACATGTAATTGTCCATCAAATTAAATGTGGTTGTATTAATTTGACATGAAATCAGCAATTATTATAATGATTTTTTTTTTTTTTTGGGTTGAAATGTGAAAATGCATTCAGTTGAAAGGAGCAATACATCCCGCTGCAATAGCGTCCGAAATAAGAAAGTCCAACAAGAGAGTGGAGGGAGGGGGGGGAAGTGGCCCAATTAAGAGACAAAGCTGTTGCTATAGGCCTTGGCAGCCCAATCTGCAGCAAAATCGACTTCGCGTCTGCAAAACCTAACAAGAAGTCGAGGGAAACAGGGGAGGAGAGCGGCAACTTCAGCGAGCAGAGATTTGACCTCTCATGGTGTTGCTTGAGGATCACCGCTTCTGCTAACATTAGGCAGTTCAATTCAATTAGAAGGGGATCGTGAGTCTTGCCGATGCGTAGCAGGTGACGTAGGGTTAAAACTCAACGCCTAGATCTCTATCTACAAAGCCGAAGAAGCTTCTATGCCTCTGGTAAAGCCTCTAGCATGTTGCCTGTATGGTCAGGGCAGATGTATGCTATTGAACCTGTGGTGCTTCTTGGCTGAAAAGCCCCATCGATGTTGATCTTTAGGACTCTGGGATCAAGGGGCCGCCAAGATGTGTTTGGATCTGGATTATTTTGACATGATTATGCCGAGTAGGAAGAGGAGATCTGCACTGTACAAGCTTGGGTGAGGGCAGCATCCACAACAAAGGAGGGATCAGGGCTATGCTAGCAGAAGACGGACTTGTTGCACGGCTTCCAAATTTTCCACAAGATTGCAGCTATAATCTCCATATCAGGTGAGATTTTCTTTTGTGCAACTCAATCTGCAATCCATGCCTCTATACATTGTGCTTCTGTGGGTAGAATACGAATGCCAATTTTTGGGTGAGACTAGATTTTGGAAGTCCATTGACAGAATAAAAAGTGGTGTTCCATCATTTCTGGTAGTTGTTTTAAGCATAAATTGCAAATTGGCTCTAAGCTGATGCGTCTGTGGAAGAGGTTGTCTTTAGTGGGCAAAGCATTCTGGCATATAGACCAAAGGAAAATCCGGATTTTGGGTGCAAGTTTAAGTTTCCATATACTTCTCCAAAGGAACTTCGGTGTTTGAAAAGAAGATGATGCTCTGTTGTCATTAGTACTAGGGCTGCTTGTCTTATAGAATGATAACCGTTTTTTATTGTATACTGACCATGCAATGTATTTGTCCAAATAAGTTGATCTACTACATAATTAGGCCTTACTGGGATGTTGAGGATTTCTTTTGTAGTCTCGGCATCAAAATAACGTTGTAGTAAAGTCACATTCCATTGGTTGAGTTCCAGTACAAGCAAGTCAGCTACCCTTTCGGGTTCATCTCTAGTAGCAGATCTGCCTAGGATACCTCTAGGTAGCCATCGATCTTTATGAATTCTGATCTTTGTCCCATCTCCAACCAACCATTGAATCTTTGGTAAAATTGAGTCTCGCCCTAATAGAAGGCTTTGCCAACCCCAAGAAGGTTGAGCACCTTTAGTAGCGTTTCTGAAATCCTGTGAATGGAAATATAGACCCTTAAAGAGTTTGCTCCACAATGAAGAAGGTTGCTGGATTAAGCACCATGCTTGTTTGCCTAGCATGGCTTTATTGAAAGCAATAAGGTCTCGAAAGCCGAGGCCTCCCTTTTTCCAGTGTATACCTGACTTGCGATTGTCATTCTACCACAAGAATCTTGCTATCTTCTTTTCAATGGAGTGACAAAGTGATACAGGAATTTTAAAAATTGACATGGCATACTGTGGGATCACCTAAACAACTATTTTGATGAGAATCTCCTTTGCACCCTTTGATATAAGATTTTCTTTCCATCCATCAAGTTTTGCATTCACTTTCCCCAATATCCAAGCAAACATGTCTCGTTTGGACCATCCCCAATCTGACGGGATACTAAGGTATTTACCCGTCTTCTCTAGCACACGGATCCGTAATTTCTTTGCCAGGTTTTCTTTAAGTCTGCGAGGGCAAGCTTTGTTGAAGTAAATGCCAAATTTGTTTCTATTTATCGCCTGTCCTGTAGCTAAACAATATTGGTTCAATATGTTGGCAAGATTTTGGCATTCCCGTACTTTCCCATCTAAGAAAATATGGCATCATCTGCGAAAAATAAATGGGAAAGAGTAGGATACCACATGTTCAACTGGAGGCCCTTGATGTTTCCCATATCAATGGCTTGATGGATGAGTGTTGACAAGACATTCGCTATCAGAATGAATAGATAAGGTGATAGGGGATCTCCTTGTCGAAGGCCTCGCATCCGATGGAAGTAGTTCAGTTGTTCTCCATTAAATTTTACACTGAGGAAGACTGTTGTAATATACTGCATCACCCACTGCACCCAAATAGAATGGAAACCTAACCTGAGGAGATAATCTTTTAGGAAGTCCCACTCCACTCGATCATACGCATTTTTCATGTCCATCTTTAAGACTGCTTGAAAATTCCTCTTTCGAGTCCAAGTCTTGATTTGATGAAGCACTTCCTATACAATTAAAATATTTTCCTGGATATAAGATCGGGTAGGAAGGGTTTCAGTCGGTTGGCAAGTACCTTGGATATAATTTTGTAGGCATAATTGCAAAGACTAATGGGTCGGTATTGGTCTAGGCATTTCGGTTGAGGGATTTTCGGGATAAGAGAGATAATGGTCCTATTTAATTCTGTGGGCACCATTCCAAAATGAAAAAATTGCTGCACTGATAGGAAAATTTCTTCCTTTAAGATATCCCAGTGGGTTTGCTAAAAAGGTCCATTGAATCCATCAAGACCTGGGGCTTGAGTTTTTCCTAATTGGAAAGTGGCTATTTGGACTTCCTCTCGAGTGACCACCGCGGTTAAGAGAGCATTCATTTCTGGTGTAACGATACACGAACATTTGTCAAGAATGGGACCATAGTCTCAATATCCCTCTGATTTGTAAAGATTCGAAAAGAAATCCCTTGTCATCTCCTTTAGAATTTGATCATCTCGCAGCCATCGTTGATTGTCATCTTGCAGCATTCTGATTTTGTTCCGTTGTCTTCCCTGAATGGTAGTTTCGTGGAAGAATTTCGTATTTTTATCACCCCACGTCAGCCAATTTATCCTAGATCACATCACCCAGTATTGTTCCTCTTGCTGCCAAGCTTTTTGAAGCTCTTCTTTCAATTTGGTGATGAGCTGTTTATGATTTAGACCATGGGTTTGATTTGTAAGAGTTTGTAATTGATGTTGTAAATCTAAAATCTGTTCATTAGCCCTAGAGAACTTGACTCTACTCCAGTCTGATAGAGCCGAGCTGACCTTCTTCAATTTTTGTGGTAGGTTGTGTCTAGATGCTGTTACTGAGGACCATGATTTTGCTATGATGTTGCAGCAATCCTAATCCTGTAACCAGTAGGCTTCGAACTTAAAGGTATTACGTCTTCTACCTAGTTTTGCATCAATAGTTAACAGCAAAGGGCTGTGATATGAACCTACTGTTGGTAAAGCAAGCACCTCGGCCTCGGGGAAATTGATCCACCAATTCCAATTACAAAGTATCCTATCCAGTCATTCTTTAACCAAATCATCACCTTCACGATTGTTCATCCAAGTAAAAGCACATCCCTTGCTTTATATATCCATCAGAGAGCAATCATGTAGAACTTCTTTAAAGGAATGCATTCGATATGAATCTGCTGACCATTTACCCACTTTCTCCCAATGATAGATGATTTCATTAAAGTCACCTACACAAACCCAAGGTAACGAGTTGGAGGAGGCAATACGTCGAAGGGCTGTCCATAATGGTTGGCACGATTGAAGAGTTGCTGGTGCATGTAAACAAGTCAGTCTCATCGGTATGCCTATCCTTGAATCTGTACATATTGTATCGATAAAGTCAAGAGTAGAAAGATCCACTTGTAAAGATATATGATTTTGCCAAAACATGTCGAGATCGCCAGCCAAGCCAATAAGGTTGATTATGTGAGAGTTTGAGAACTTAAAACGTCGATGGATTCTTGATAGCACTGTCTCTTTATTCTTTGTCTGTGACATCCCAAATTTTCAACCATGTTTTCTACTTAATAAATCGGGCTTTTCATTGACGCGTCTATAGGGTTGTTCTCAGAGCTGATCACTCTTGAGATAACTAGGTTATTTGGGGAAACCATTAAGAATTTAAGGCAAATAGACTTGAGAATTCGACTATGAATCGGCTGCTCGACCGTGTTCATCTGCTGAGATCATTATGGCACAGAAGTAAATTGATTAGAGATCGGAGATAGGTCGGTTTGATAGAGATGTGTGGCTAATCGTGGGTGACACCACTGAATTGAAAAATTCTTGTCGGCCAACACTAGACTGAATTCTCTATTGTTTTGGTACCCTATGTCCGTATTTGAATTCTTGATATTTCTACAACAATCGAGAGTTGCCAATGTGTCAAGTGGGTTCATTATGGTTCGAAGAAAATTGACCACGGGTCATTTGCACTAAAAAGTTCTGAAAACTACCCGGTAGTTTAGGTCACGCTAAAGACGCGCGAAATGGAAATTAATTGCCAATTCAAGTCTGATTTCAGAAATTGAAGATTCTGTCATGTCACAATAAATTCTAGGAGTGTCGACTCAGTCTCAGAAGATTTTCTAACACTTGACACTTTTTGGGAAAAAGTCGTCGCTAGACCCTTTTTGTGCAATTGAAGTCGGGGATTTAATTTTGGTTACAAAATTGGGATGGAAAGTGGATTCAGAGATGAGGAAAAATACCAAGATAGTCTATGGATGACTAATTGAATTTATTGAGGCCAATTGTGACTAAATAAAGTGAATGTAATGGTCCAATTGGAGGAGATGGCTTGCAAATTCGTAACCCCCCACAAGTCTAGCAAGATTGGACCAATTGAAAAGTCATTTGGGGTGTTGGTGTGGTCCTTTGTGAGCCAAGGATTAATGCATGGCCAAGATTGATTCTTAGATGATATTTTTGCAAAATATCAAGTCAAGGCCCCACCTCACTCCTATTCATCTATTTCCCTCACCCAACAAGAAAACTATGTCTCTCTCTCTCCCTTCCCATTTCATGTGACAGCCTCCTTTCTGCCCTCCATTACCGCTGCTTGAAGACCGAGAGACCAGCAAAGGAGAAGCCAGCGTCATTTCCCCTTGCAGCTCGCCCTGTTCCACTTCGGTTTGTCCCTGGCAGCAACGCACGAAGCAACACCAGTGTCTCTTCCTCTGCCAGCGCCCCACTGAGTCCTCTCGCCACACGTCCTCCCCTGCAGCGGTCCACTCTCCTCCAGTCAACAAAACCACCGAGCTTCTCCATTGTTGACCGAAGTTCTTCACCGCTTCGTGTCTTTGCGCCAGCGAAATCTCCACGTGCGCCTGTGTCTCCTCTCCGTTTGCTTCTTGGCTGCCAACGCATCTCCATGGTCAACAACAGGAACTTTTCCCAGTCGCTTGCTACCACTCGTCCGCGTGGATTTCCCAGTGCACGAAGACAGAAGCAGCAGCTGCGCCACACGTCAGTCTTCATCGTTCGTTCGGTTCAATCCAGTGGCCAGTGAAGTCCTTGAAGCAGCTCCACACCCCACCGACCCGCACGTCTTCAACATCGCCTTCTTCGTGCTTTCATTTGGGAGACGCGAAGTGAAGCCCAGCTCGCGGCCTTCATTTAGCCGTGCGAAGTCTACCGAATCCAGCAAGTGTCTTCGACCCAAATTCCTTATCATCAGCCCATCCCAAATTGAGCCCACAAAGCTAGCAAGCAGCCCAGCAATTCCAGCCCATTAGAAGCCCATCTTCAGCAGGCCCAACCCAACTTGGGTCCAGCCTAAAAGCAAGAACAAATCTCAGTTGAGCTGAGATTTGTTGGGCCAAGTTTAAGGCCCGGTCCAAACCCGCTGGTATCGTCGAAAGCCCGATTTCGGCTGCCGTCGCGTCGCCATTGCAGTGATTCGATCTCCGCTTTCAATCAAGTGAGTAATCTCACTAATCCTTGCTTAGTAGACTACTTATGCTTAAGGGTTGATTAGATTTAATTAAGTGCAATTATGTGGTTAGATTAGAATGGATTAGTGATTATTAGTTAATTGCATTGCATATTAGATAGGTGTTTAGTGTACTTAGCTAGAGAATTGCATATACTATCTATTGAATGCATCTCGGGATTTGTCCTGACCCTTATTGGGCTTCAATTGGGCAATACGGGCATACATTGGATTTTTAGTATTTATTTATTAATTTTTTAAATGAATTATTTAATTATTTATTTTTCAGAAATTAGGCAAGGATAGCTGACAACCGAAATTTCGTGCTGATTGCAGTGGTGCTCTCTGTTTATTTAATTAAGTACTTGGTTGTGCAAATTGAGTGCAAATAGTAGTTGTGGGTATTTATTTCAGAAATTGGATAACTTTGGTAATTGAGTGGAAAATTACCGGGCATCGGTCTACAACGTCAAAAATCTATTTTGTACTGCTAAAAGGAGTGGGTGAATAAAAAGGAAATTATTGTATTTTGGCTAAGACCAACCGTGTGCCCACACACGTATACTTTTATCAAATATGATGAAAATGGTAAAATTGATTGTCTTCGGAACAAAAAAAATACTATAACGGCTCGATGATTCACATGTCATTTGGAGAATGGACGGTATACTATTACAGCTCGATGACGCTCATGTCATTTTGAGAAAAAATTGCTTGTATACTGGCTCGATGACCCTATAGTTCATCTTGGATAATGGACGGTATTAAATGTTGGCTTGGTGATTCTATAGATCATCTTGGAGAATGGACGACATGCCATAACGGCTCGGTGACTCAACATGTCTTCTTGGAGAATGTACGTTATGATGAATATACTCGGTGACTCTATATGTCATCTCGGAGAATGAATATTATAATATACTAGCTCGGTAACTCAATAGGTTATCTTGGAGGAAGAACAGTATGTTATAATGACTCGGTGACTTAGTGTGTCATCTCGGAGAATGAATCGTATAATATACTAACTTGGTAACCCGATGGGTTATTTTAGAGAATAGACAATATTAATTGAAATGACCAAGAATGGTCCGTTTGATATGTAATCGATTGGGTCGATTGATCAATGAATTAATTCGATTATCGTGAATTGATTGATTGAATGAAATAACAAATGAATGGTCCGATTGACATGTAATCGACTAGGTCGATTGATCTAGATATCGATCTGTGATGTGACTGCCTGCTTGAGTGCCTATTGAACTGTGCTAATATGCATGTAGAATATGAGGCCAAGGTAAGTCCTCTGATTCGTGCGTGCATAGGCAACCCAGTTAGTGTATTGGTTTCCTAATCGAGTCTTAGTGGGGTAGAACTTGCTGAGACATAGTCTCATCCCGGTTGTGGGACAACATTTCAGGCCCGTAGATGAGCCTGTGGAGGAGGAACCAAAAAGGACGATGAGCCAGTAAAAGATGAAGAGCTTGAAGGATGTGAGCTTAGTGAAGAAGAGTTAGAAGAGGGTCAAGATGATCCTGAGTACGACTCGGATGAGGACTGAGATCACATCCTCTTTTGTGAAGCATGTCTAAATGTGAATAGTGTGAGTAGAATGTTATGAATAGTCTTGTGAATAGACTTTGAGTTATGTCATGTATAAAGGTTTGGTTGTGGATTTCAATATGAAAAATATGGCCTTGCTTTTCTATCCCATTGTGTTATTGTTTGGGGATTTATAACTACTTCCGTATGTGCTTAGTAAATGAAAGGGTCAGCGATACTTAGTCCTAAGATAACGCATTATAAAATCGACCAAATAGAAGGATGTGTGTGTGCTCGAGGATCGGGGCGTGACATTGTCTCCATCAAAAAAATCAAGTCGGGCTATTCTTTGGCCACTATGGCCTTCAGGGCTTGAACTGTCAAGGGAGAGCCCAGTCCTTGACAATTCTAACTTAGGAGTTTCATTTTTCAAGCGGTGGCTTTTTAGGGCAAGCCACCTTAGCCCACTTACTGGCTTATTTAGCCGAAAAGACAGGTATTTCTAGTAGTAGAGTTTCGTCTAGACCTTCAAAAATGTGAGAACGCGAATCATAAGGATTGTGCCTATTAAGCTTCTTGGTGATGCTTGTTTTGGTAGAGAGTCTTGATTGCTTCAGTTTCTTGGTTGTTACAGCTGCCATAATCTGATCTTGATTACCCTTCTGCTTGGCAGGTACAGGGATCATCACTCCTACTAGTGAGTTTGTCGCTAGAGTACCGTCATAATGGTGTTACTGAATCGATGCATCCATAGCTTCAATAAGAGGTATGGTTTATTGCTTCGGGCTGCCAGTGTCCATGTCTGTGATAGGATGCATTCTATATACCCTTCAACTTGGTTGAAATAGGGATTAAATCACCGGTGGAGATGTTCCTTAGTGTTATTCCTTCAGGACGAAGGTGCTGATGTGACATTGCAGTAGATTTTAAGTGAGATGTGGCTGGTTTAGGTTGAGGTCCTACATTTATGTTTTCGAGAGGGGGTAGCATAGGAACTTGGATGGTCATGGATGGAGGAGTTTCTGGAACCACGTCTTCAGACTCATCAGAGGATGCCTTTGCTCCATAGAAGGTTAACCAATATGGACTATACTCCTTCACTTCTACACGTAACCATTGGCCAAAGGCCATCTTATCTTTTCTTGCCAATTTTGCCTCATTGAAAGGAATATCCAGACAATACATTGCATAATGCCCTAGTTGGCCACATGAGTAGCAGAAATGAGAGAGCCGTTCATAGCGAAAGTTGAGCCAAATTTCTTTTCCATCTATACGAATTAACTGCCCTGTTTTCAAAGGTTCACTTAAGTTGAGTTCAACTCTAACTTGGCCAGCTCTTAGAGTTGTCCCCTCCTTTGTGTCAATTTTCACCTCCAGCACTCTCCCAACGTGTTTAACTGCTTTGCATAGCATTTGATCTGAGCACCACTTTAGGGGGAAATCGAAAACTTGTACCCAGAATGCACATGTGGAAAAATCATAACAATTTAATGGCGTATTTGGTGTCCATGGCTTAAAAATTACCAAATGGCTATAAAAAAAAGCCACAGGCCACCACCTTGTACTCTCTGTTTTGAATTTTGCCACATAGAGACCAGCTTCGCATTGGGTAATCTCTACATGTTCTATGCGCCAAGCGCACTTCATTGTAGTTTGGAATGCTTGGAAGTTAATAGAGGGATTTGAGATAATTTTACCAACTAATATTATCTTGCACTCCTCAAGTTTTTCCAGAGGTGGCGTGTCGTCCTAGACATCGATTTCCTGCTCGGACCACAGTCTACCCAATCTATTGCAGAGGGCAGCAAGGCGTGAAGTCTCCTTCTGGTCGTGGGTAGCCATGAGTGTCTCCACCAAGTCAGGACTCAGAGAGGTTAGGATAGGAAGAAAGTCGACATGCGGGGGGGTTCGATCAGCCATGGATGTCCAGAAGGGAGAGAAGTTTCAAAACTGAAATGCGAAGGGGGAATTTCAGTGAACAGATAGAGGATAGAATTGTGGAAAGGAAAGGGGTGGTCAACAGAGTTGGTGGGAGGAGTTGTGGGACAGGAGAAGACAGTGGGTGTGAACAAGTTTGATGATTCCCATTGCTAGATCAAAAAAAGCGGAGATTATGATGTAGACGCTGCAGATGGGTGTTACAGACTAGATTTGCCGAGAATCAGGTTAGAGAGGTAGTCAAAGGTAAAGTCAAATTCCAGGAACAAAGCCATCGATAGCAGGGGGAAGACAACAGTGCGCTGCGGATGAAAAGAGGGGAAGGAGGACTTTATTTGCCAGATTAGGGTTTAAGATCTAAACTATCATTAATGGTAGACGAGGAGCTCTGCATGTCGCGAGAATGGAAGAACAATGTTTTATAATGATTTGATGAATGGCAATTATTACTACGTTGCTAATTATGATGCTCTAACACTGGTTGAACTTTCCTTTCAATATGTTGCCTTGAAATGTTTCATGTGCTTATTTTATCTCTCTCATTTAGAGTTAGGTGGTAGATCTCTTCATGTATAGGCATTTGGCAATGTTGGTTAACAAAGTGCCAAATTATATTGCCTTTAATAAAGTGCTAAGAAATGGGTGGCAGCTTACCTAATTACTTGCTTTCTGGCTCCATTTTTTTATACTAATGTTGTTTATGAGTGTCCAAGACACCTAATAAGCAACCAAAAGAAAATAAATAAATAAAATGCTGCAATTTTCATTATCTAGAAAAACTCAATACTTTCCTCATATTGTGTAAACATTAATTATTGAAACATTCTTTATCAGCTAAGTACCAGATCTTTTGGCTCTTAAACTAAAAGCCGAAAATTAAAAGAAGACATATCCTTGAAACTACCGTACTCTTTTTAGAAAGAAAAGCCCTAGTATGACTTTGATTTCTGGAAATACACCATATGACATACATAACATTAGGACATTTTGGTTGATGTTGTTGACATGAACAAATGTATAGTTGCTTAATTTGTTCAAAAGCCTGACACGAATGAGTGCGTTCACGTAGGCTTTTAAGGAGGGACACCAAGAACTTGTTGTGGAGGAGGTGGTCCATACAACTTTAATACAACGGCAGTATGTGGTCGGACCAGCGCAACTGCTTACCAAGATCCATCGGCTTTCGCGGATTGGGATGGCATTCACTTTACCGAGTCCGCTTATCATCACATCGCCAAAGGGGTGATTAACAGTGGCTTCACATCTCCACCACTCCTATCTTAAAAAAATTATTTATATTACAAAATAAAAAGCATCGTGACAATTGCATCTATCGAAGATCAAGTGCACATTTATCAAATAACGAAGTTTGTTATGTTGCATATACAAATTTATTACATGTATATTTCATGTATCTTTTGAATTTACATCCTATTTCTCTAGATCAAATTTAATATATTCAATGTTTTCTCATATTTTACCGTATCGAACATGTCGACACCTAAATTTTACCATTTTATTTAGGACCTAATCGCATGTAAAATTATGAATTAGTTGCTAAAAAAAATTAAAAATTATTTAAAGAAATTAGTTTTAAAAAAAAGGAAAGTGGGAAAAAAATTAGACTAGGCCGGGAGCAGGTCAACCCGGCCTCTTTCTTTCACTTTTCTTTCTCTTCGCCTGGGCCGGCCCACTTTTCTTTGTTTTTGCCGAATATGAACCCGGCCTTATTTTCCTCTCCTTCTTTGTCCTTCACGCATTCTGCAGAAAGGAGGAGGTATGCGAGCAAAAGAAGGGTAGAGGTCAGAGAGAGGACAAGGGCGAGCGGGGGTCAGGGGGCAGGCCGGCAACGGCAGCTGGCATGACAAGAGGCCATGCGCACTGGTGCTTAAAAGTGTGAGAGTGGTTTCGTTTTGGGGGGCTGGTGAGAGAGATGTTCAAGAGAGAGAGAGAGAGAGGGAGCCTTGGCCGTGCGTGAACTCCGTCCGACGATCTCCTCCGATCGACGTTCTCAAGCCGAACCGGTAAGCCCCTTTATTTCCCCTTTTCGGACCTGTTTTGGGCACGCTGGATTGGATTTCGCGATCGTCTGGCTCACGCGAGCTCTGACCCTGCTGGCTCCCCCATTGAGTTGCTATGTGTTCTGGTTCTCGCTTGTCAAGAGTCTCGATCTGGATTTGAGTCTTAGTCGAGCCGAAATCTCTCGTTCCTCTAGCGTATTGCACTTGTTTGATAGAATGCCACAACGATATCTAGTCTCTATGGCTTCGTCTTTGGCTGAAATCGAGTTGTCTGAGCATGTCACGCTCTATTATGATGTTTTGGTGGTGTTGGGTGACCTTGGGCGTCGGCCATGTGGTCATTTGCTACGTTCTCATCGTCGCCGTTGTTTATTCGATGTTTGGCTGAGGAGGGTATGCTCGGCTGACAACGGTGATGATCTCCGGCCAATTAGTGGCCAATGGAGGTTCGGCGGTGGAAGGGTCATCGGTTGTTGCGGGCTACATCGTTGTTTGGCTGAGTTTCGATAAGGGCATGTTTTGAGGAAGAGAAGACTTTAGGTGTGCAGAGGGGATGCACGAGGGAGAAGAAGACCAAAGGGGAGGAAGAATAATAGAAAAGAGAAGAGAAAAAAAAAACGAAAGAAAAAGCAAGAAAAAAAAAGTATAGCAAAAAGCAAAAAAAAGAAAAAAAGAAATAGGAAATAGAGCAAAAGTTGGCTTCGGGAACGAGGAGTGTTGAATAGGGCTGAGCATCGGTCCGGGGCAATCCTGGACCGACCCTGGACCAACCCAACCTTGCTAGTCTTGATCCGGTTCCCAGGGAGACTGGGTTGGTCCTTGGTCCTAGAATTCCTGGACCAACACTATCCGGGTCAGTCCCCGGTCCTAAGAATTTCGGGTCGGTCCAATCCGAACCAACCCTTAATATATATATATATATATAATATGTTATTTATAACTTTTTTATATAGAGAAAACCTTAAAATAAACGACGTCAACAATATTAAACAGCTCTTTAGTAATGAGTTCAAGTAATTTTACATTGTTATTTAATAATTTAGATTTTTAATGTCTTTTACAGTGTTAATAGTCATAATTAGAAAATGTTTTGTAAGAACTCCTGACGGCGTCCAAAAAGTTATAAACAACTCCTTATGGCATTCTCCTCTAGTATTTGTTCTCTTTTGTCTGATTTGTCCTTTTAGTCTTCAATTTGCCAAAATCAAAAGAAACAACTTCTCTGCTCGCCACTCAACGCTTGCCTTGCTCACTTTGGGTCACTCTTGCCGCTCGCCGCTCGATGCTCGCTTGACTTGTTGCTCCTTGCTCAACATTTGATACTCATTATGTTCGACTCTCATCCCACTTAATACTCACTGCTTGCCTTTCTTAGCTAACCTCACTCATCATCAAACCCATTGGGTTGGTATGGTCCTTGTTGCCCTTTCAAGGAGTAACAAAAAATGAAATACAAAATTATTGGTTAGTCTTAGGTTGACCTTGAAACCATACCAAACCCATTTGGTTAGTCCAGTTCTTTATCGCTTTTTTAAGGAGTACAAAAATGAAATAAAAAATTATCAATTGGTCCCGGGTTGATCTTAAAACCGGACCAAACCCATTGGGTCGGTCCAATCCTCAGTCCCAAGCTCAATAGGGTTGGTCCTCGGTCCAAAAAATTGAAGACCAGCACTGTGCGGGTTGGTTCTAGGGTTAGGGGGTGGACCGGCCCTACCCGAACCATGCTCACTCCTAGTGTTGAAAATGGAGCAGCGGAAAAGATAAATAGGGATACGACAAAAAGAAAACAAAGAAAGGAAAAATATATATTTTTTAAGAACTAAAATGAAAAAAAAGATTATAAAAATAAAAAATAAAAATTGAAAAATGTCAGGAAATTCAAATTTTCTTTTGAAAAATTTTACAAAAAGATTTTATGAGCTGTTTTCTCAAAAAAATGGAAGGTTTTTTAAAAAAAAAAACTCTAGAGCTGTTTTCTCAAAAAATGGAAGTTTTTTAACTTTAGAGCTATGCTAAAAACTTGAGTAAGCCTTTAGGGTTTTACCTTAGGGTTTCAATTATTCTTAAAGACGAATACCCTTGATTATGCATTTTTGATTTTGACTTCCCTTTAGTCTAGTTAGGATTATCATTTATCTTTTATTTGATGTTAAATTTTTGTTATTTCATGCAATTTATTTAATCGCATTTGCTTAGCTGCTAATTAATATTTTAATGATTTTGCCCCGTATGATAATTTCACATGTTAGTGGATATGTATAAAATCAATCTAAATTGCTTGACAAAAACATCTTTTTTTTTAAAAAAAATTAAAAAAATAAACAAAATTATGTATCGAAATGGCACTAATTGATTAATTAGTGTATTTAAGTCCCGAACCTAGATTCTCTAGTTGTGTAAGAAGTGAGGTATACCCCATTAGGCTAGTGGCGACTTCTTATTATAACATTCTTATGAACACCCCAATGTCACGCGAGATATGGGTTTGAGAGAACCAGTGCCTAATCATGGGCCGTTAACCTGTCTTTAGGCAATACCCCTAAACATATTCCCTCCCCCCCAATAGGTAGGTCACGACAGAACATGATAGGAGCTAATTGTGCCTAGTTATCTCATTGGAAACCATCCGCCATTCCTTAAAACTCAGGATACCAAAATTTACTCATATGCATCTCCATCTTTTATGGACTTGGACAATGATAGTTCATATGAGATTAAGATCAAGCCAATGCAATTTGGCTATAAGCATCTATGGCTATTGAAGATTAGGCATTCCTGACAGTAACAAATCACAATAATTACCTGGACTAATCCATGTGTACCAACACTTGAAGAAGAAATCAATTGAACTTGATTATGACACTACGTCATAACCTCACAAATTCATTCTTCAACTTGTTACGATACTTTTGCTGTCACGTCCTGATCCTCGAGCGCGTGCCCATCCCTCAGTGGTCGATTAAAAATTTTGCGACTTCTCAAGACAAGTCGCCAACATTTTCTTTATGGAAGCAAATAATAAATCCCTTGACATTAATAATCTCGGGATATAATAGCAAGACAACATATTTTCAAACATACATGTTTTTAAATACACACCGTGTCAAATACAAAAGTCTACGGCCACAAGACTTAAAATGATTGACTCTTAAAAAGAAACTATCCTATCTGACCTACACTTCAGATCCCCTCAACTCAACTCCAAGTCTTCCACTTTACGATCCTGAAAAATGAAGCCCACAACGAGGTGAGATATAAATTTCAGTGAATTCACGCTCTAAACCTTGATTAGGAGGACATACACCTAAGATGTCTTAATTACCCAATTATACAATCATAGAAGCTTACCTTAACCTCAGTGCCTCCCTACAAGTCAGCACAATTATATCACAATCATGTGTATATAACAAATTCACATACCAATTTAGAACGTCCAAACCAATCATTACTCACACCAGCAAGAGTCACCGTGTGGCACCCCTAGACAGCCCCTGATCCGTTAGGGTCGCCACAGTTCGCTTACCTTTCACTTTCCCTATTAACATGTCACTCTGATACCATTTCAATTGCAGCGGGTCCATACAACCATGGGAGTTTACATTTTTTTTATAGGTCCCTTGCACAATTCATATACGGAAGCACATCCAACAAACTCCCTTCCCTATATTCAGAAAACGATGCACACCTACTAAACATTTTATATAAGTTAAAGCCGTACACTTTTATTTACATAAAGCATATGGACATCTTTAGTCGGTACATCGAAATGCCATAGTTTCCTATACATGGCTATACTTCAAAAGATGACTAACATCCCCTCCAACAGTCGTACACTTAAAGTCCATTGATCAGTGTCGGCGTCTAAAAGCTCATTCCTTTGCTATCCTCCTCCTCACGATCATATCCAATCACTCGATCCGTCTACTAGTAGCAGTGGCGGTAGAGGCATCTTATCTAGTCTGAAATGTTGGTCCCCAAAAGGGGTGAGTACAGCCACTCAACAGGTAAAGGACTAATAAATCGCTCAATACATCATGCCATGCAATCATCACAATCATAGCATCACATGTCATACAAGCATCCATGCACAACATACCATGGCATCATGCACACGTCATCATACCTCAAGTACCATCATCATCATATAGACATCACCATCATATCATACACTTACCATCATCACATCACATATGGCATCATCCTTACCATGCATCCATGCGTATAACATCATCATCATATCACCATATCACATATACCATCATCATTACCATGCATACATGCATGTAACATCATCATCATATCACATGTACCATCATCATTACCATGCATCCATACATGTAACATCATCATCATATCACATGTACCATCATCATTACCATGCATCCATACATGTAACATCATCATCATATCACATGTACCATCATCATTACCATGCATCCATACATGTAACATCATCATCATATCACATGTACCATCATCATTACCATGTATCCATGCACATCTCATCATCATATCACATGTACCATCATCATTACCATGCATCCATGCACATCTCATCGTATCATGCATATATCATCATGCATAATTCAATTTCAATTTCATTTTGGACCGCCACATTTATCTTTCCCGGGACCAATGTTTGCATCCCATATTCATCACTCGCGCCCAATCCTGGCATTGCGAGAAACCTCCGGGCATGTATCCAAGATACAACCGGGCATCCGGCACCCCCACATTCCGGGCATCTCGTATCCCAACTGGCATCACGAGGAACATCCGGGCATGTATTCAAAATACAACCGGGCATCCAAAGGGCATCGACTCATTCAAACCTTTGGGCATCTCGCATCCCACCTGGCATCACGAGGAATCTCCGGGGCTCGCCATGAAAATGGTTACCCCTACCCTCCAGGCATGCATCATGATACAACCCCTCACCCTCCGGGCATGTATCATAATACAACCGGGCATCCCAACACTCCTGGGGAAACCTTTGGGCATGTATTCATAATACAAACAGGCATCCAAAGGGCATCCACTCATTCAAACCTTTGGGCATCCCGACTCCCGGGGCATCGTCGGCTCACACCTCCAACGGTATCATCATCACCACGATGCATGTTCTTATACATCTCATTCTCAATTTCACATTCACAGTTATGGCTCAATTTCAACATGGCATGCGATGTGATGGCAACTAAGATCATATTCATCATTGAATTCATACATGCATCTCAAATCATTATCGTACATGCAGCAAGACACCATCATCCATAACAATACACTTCATGGAGTCCATGCAATTTAAAATGGTCCATATTTCATGCATTTTTCAAAATTCCAGCATGTACCATTTTTGAAAATACTTAAATTAAATATCCATATGCTTCTCAAAAATCATGAAATCAAGGCATGTGATAGGCAAGACAATAAGATAATAATTTCATGAGAAATACATGCCCAATAGAGTTCCACACAAAAGATATGATCTACACCAACACAGCATACAATTTCGGATAGAAACAGAATGTGCAGTTCTCGAAATAATTTGATTAAAATACCCGAACAACCTCAGAAAATTATGAACTTTTACCAGGTTATAGTTAAGACACTAATGTATATTTTTCATCCAGACTTCTAGGGCAGATTAGTTTTAGATAATTTTCTATAGTCATACGAAGCTTCTGGATCCAACACCGAAACGTCCAGTTTATGCTTCTCCGAAACACTGAGTTTTCACCTACCTATCCTTATTATTTTCCTCTGAAATTTGGATATGTTTTACATAAAGATGTTGTCTACAAGTTTCATGAAGATATCCAAGTCAAAAATTCAGAGTATAGTCGTCGTTTAGGTCCATGAAGTCTCGGGTGTCCTGTACTACATCTCCAGAATTACCGTCTCCAAGATTCAGCCGATTTACTAGGTTATTCTTTTTCATTTTGCTTCAAATTTGAGTATGTGGTAGTTCAAGATGTCCCCTACAACTTTCATGAAGAAATTGAAGAGATATTCTTATCACAAATCAACATGCAACCACAAATCCATCAAGAGGTCAATGAAATCTTTCCAGATCTGAGGTCTCCGTAGGATGAGATTTTAACCCCTTAAATCTCTATCATTTTACACCAAATTTTATTATGTTGTAGTTTAAGATGTTAAATACAACTTTTATGAAGGGATCGAAGTCAAAAACTAACTCTAAACATACATGCAAGCTCTTACAAAGTTCTGACTCAAACAGTTTATGCGAAAACATTCCAGATCTAGCATCTCCGTAGGATGAGAGTTTGACCCCTCAAATATCCATAATTTTGCACCAAAGTTTAGTATGTTGTACTTTAAGATGTTAGATACAACTTTCATGAAGAGATTAAAGTCAAAATCGAACTCAAAACATGCATGCAAGCTCTCACAAGATTCTGTTTCAGGCGGATCTCACGAAATCAGCATGCAATGTCAAGAACAGCCACATTCTAGCTCCGATTTTTGCCTTCCCTATGATCCAAAACCTACCACAAACAAATCATACAAGGCACACATGCAAGGGTGGAAATCAGTCCCAACTTGCCTCAAGACCAAGCAGACAGTGACACACGAACGGCACACCGACGATAGACGGACGGCGTGCGGCGGGGACGGGCGACTCCTCCCTCTCGGCCTCACTCTCTCTCGCAACTCACTCTCTCTCTCTTTCTCACTTGGCCTCCCTCTCTCTCTCTCTTTCCTTTTTGGTTGGATATATATATTGCATGCATTCTTGGTTTGCATGGGGGACACTTGTCCCTAAGAAGGAGACAAGTGTCTCCTTTGCCGAAGACACTTGGAGGCCATGCGGCTCCTCCTTCTCCCCCTCCATGCGCCGACATGGGCCGGGCTTATGGCCCACTTTAGGCCCATCTCACTTGGGCCTAAAGCCCAAACTTAAATGGCCCAAGTTATTTTTAATAATACATTTTAATTTTCATTTAAATAAACACCTAATTGCATAATAAAAAGGCCAAAAGACTTTGCAACATAGTTTAATAAAATCCAACCTATAAAATTCATGGCCAAATACATAATTTCCTCACCAAATAAAATCCTTGGTCTCACATGGACATAGGATGCGTTTCCAACAACAATAATTATCTTGGCCATAAATCTTGAAATCATAATTTAATAAACTCCTACTTATAAAACACATGGCCGTGAGTTATTTTTGGGATGCCACACACCGATACATATCAAAGCAAGAATTATCATGAGTAATAACTACCAATACATATAAAACAAGAATTATAATTAAATCACTGCTCACAAGAGCAAGAACTACCAATACACATTAAAGCAAGAATTATAATTAAATCACTACTCACACGAACAAGAATTATCAATACACATCAAAGCAAGAATTACTGACACACGCCGGTCCATCAATTCAACTCAACATGCATTCCAATTAATTAACTTTTACTACCTACACGAGCAGTTTTATTCGACACATGCGGGAGAAGCATAATAATTACCGACACATGCCGGGGAAAAATAATATTTACTGACACACGCCAAGGAAGAATAATAACTACTGACACATGCTAGAAAAGACTAATAACTACCGACACACGTCGAGATTAAAAATGCACCTTCTAGCAATCAAGCCTTAAAAACCATCAAAAAAAATCCACCAACACACGCCCTAATCACACGCCAGAAAAAAATAGGCCCACCAACACACGCTGTGGACGGATTCTCTTAACTTTCAAACGATCATCAAGCATAATCTCTTGGCATGTCACAAACCAACCATTTAAATGCACCTTCTAGCAATCAAGCAAAAACCATAAAAATCTAATCAAATGAGTTCAAAAAATTCCTGAATTTCAAATATTGTAATAGACACATAAACGAACATTTTTCATAAAGACACCATAACCTAGATCACTCTAGATTTGGCCCAATAGATCGTTCAATCCAGTACAAAAACTGTGTTTGTTTCCATAAAGTCTATTTTCCAAAATCAGTTTGGTTCGAGATCCAAAACATATCCATTTGATCTGAAATTTGACTATGTTAAACTAGAAGATATGAAAAAACAACTTTTGTGAATAAATTATTTTGAAATTTGAACCTTAAAAGTTAATAAAAACCCCTAAAATCTAGAAAGATCACTAGTTCTAGCGAAAAATGAGGTTCTATTTGAAAATGATGGAACTGATATCTCATTCTTTTAGATCCCTAAAAATCTTGAGAAAAATATATGTTATAACTGAGGATATCTAAAACATTTCTCATTAACCTCAAATTCATAACTTATTTCGATCCATAAAAATGGCAAACGGCAAGGGTCCATAAACCAAAACTGTAGAAACTTCACTAGATTCGACTAATCTATCATCAATTGTTCAAATCTCTCTAATTAAGTTACACTAATTCACTCCAAGGCTAATCTAACTATCCTAACTTATCACTAATCCATACTTAAACTAACATAAAAATCCTTAAGCATAATTAACATACTAAGTAAGGTTTAGTGAACAAACTCACTTGTTCAGTGAGCTAGTCGGTTTAAATCGACGGGGATGCGACGGGGAACAACCTCCTTCAAGGCGGGCTTAGAAATTGAGGTTCGGAACCACCTCAAAATGGGCTACAAAGCTGCTGGAAACCCACTGCACTTTGCCTTGTTTTGAGCTGCAAAAGAGAGAAACCAAGGCTGAAAGGGGCGGCAAGGGTTGGTGAAGGCTGCACGAGCACTCGGTGGGTTTCCACGGTCACTCACGACGGCTGGCACGGCTGAATGATGACCCTAGATGCACAAACAAAGGTGGACGAGAGGTTGAGACGAGCGAACGGGTAGCACAAGTGAGCAGACGCATGACGACGAGCTGGCTGCTCCAGCAAGCATGCGGTGTTCAGACGACCAAGGAGGTTGCTCGGCTAGCTTACTAGCTGTGTCCTCTAGTTTTCCAAGCTTTCTCTCCTTCAACAACAATGGAGAAAACCCCAAAACAAGGAAGAAGAAGGCTGCTGAAGAGAGGGGAACAAGATAGGGTTAGAGGGGGCCACTTAGCTCACATTTTCCTCTCCTTTGTTCCCTTGACTCAACTACAACTAAAGCTGTCTTCCATGGCTCATATTCAGCCACCAAGGCTCTTCCTAGGACATTTGAAATGATTTAAAATGGGCTAGGCAAGGGGCCATACGAATTTGCTTATAATTTTCTCCGATTGGACACTCATTCATGCATAAATCAATCCAATTTGGCCTCAATAAATCTCATTATTGAGTCAATAATCAAATTGATATTTTCCTCACCAATTGAACCATCTTGCATCTCAAATGCACCATAAAAAAGGGTCCATACCTTCTTCTTTTTTTCTAAACAAAATCAACCCTAGGACGACTTTTTCTCAAAAAGTCTTGAGTTGCAGAAAAAAATTTTGAGACTGAGTCGACGTTTCTAGAATTTATTGTGACATAACAAAAACTTAAATATTTGAAATCGAGCTCAAATTCGCGGTTAATTTCACTCCGACGTGTTTTTATCATGACCTAGGCTATCGGGTAGTTTCAGAACTTTTTAGAACAAATGACCTGTGGTTGATTTTTTTCGAGCCACAGTGAACCTCTTTGACACATTGGCGGCTCTCGGTTGTCGTGAAAATCTTGAGGTTTCAAATACGGACACAGGGTACCAAAATGACAAAAAAATCAATCTAGTGTCGATCAACGAGAATTTTGCAATTTAGTGAGATCACCCACGTTTAACCACATATATCAATCGAACCAACCTATCTCTAATTTATAATCGATCTTACTATGTCGAAATGATCTATGCTAATGAGCACGGTCGAGTAGTCGATTTTTGGTCGAATCCTCAAATTTATTGCATTAAAATTTCTGAATGATTTCCCCATATAGTCTAATTATTTCATGAGTAGCCATATCAGAGAAAGCACTATAGATGATTCGATGAAAGTTCCAACTTATCCAATCGAAATCAGAACCTGAAAAATCAGGATATCCCATTTGTTGTATTCTTCATTTAGACATTGGAAGATATGCTTGAAGATTCGTAAAATATGCTGGGAATTTGATTTTGATCTGATTTGATTATAGAATCGATTAGGGATTAGATAGAAATATTAAATTGATTTGTAGAATATTTCATTGCATTTTCTTCGTGTACATCTTGTAATATAAGAAATACAAAAGATTTCTCCCCAAGCTTTGTCTACTTCTTACTTCCTTTTGCTTTCTTTCATGGTATCAGAGCACCAAGCTCTTAACTCCATTTCCGCATTGATTACCTTCCAAATCCCTTGATTTGCAAAACAGAATAATACTTTCTTACAAAGGAATCACTTTTTGGCAAAAAGGAAGAAGAAACAGAGGCAAATTCTTACCATAACTCACCTAGAGAATTTGCCCCCTGCTGTTGGTGTTCCATCCATAGGAGACGCCACACCTACGGGAGATATGCAAGGCCACACCACTGGCACGATTCTTGTAACAAACCCAAGGTGTACAATGGCAATTCTTCCCGTCTTAGTCAAATATGGGACAGCCTATTCTAGGTCATCCTTACCAATGGGTACCTTATCCATGGTACGCTAGGCCAGACCCAAATCCATCATCGATGGGGTAGCAAGCCACTAGAGTAACGTCTAGCCCGACAAGAGCCCACCAGCCACAAGTGGGGTAAGCCCATCCGTCAAAACAAAATAGATTGGCGGGTCGGGAGAACTAAGTTTGGGAACGAATCCCTACTTGCGATTCTTTAATGTGGTTCATGGAACCGAGTTTAGCGGGATTGGGTATAGGGACGAATCCAAACCCAAGTCTCTTACCCTGGTTTATACATTTTCTGATTGTGACCGTCATTGGCCAACCAGAGCCCGACGACTCTCTGCACGTATCAACCACCAATGGCCCAGATTGCAACTAATCAATCTACAACTGATCAGGCTGGAAAACTACAACAAATGGTTACAGGACTTGCGGCGAGCCTCGTGACAAAAGACAAAAACGTCGTAGACGGCCTTCCACCGATGGAGGATTCGAAAATTATGTGGGACAACATTAAAGAAATGTACGAGAAGTTAGATTAAGCAAAATATTTTCTCTCATGCAGGAACTCAGCGAACTCAAGCAAGGAAATATGACAGTCACGGCTTGTTACAACAAGCTCTCATCGCTTTGGAATGAGCTCAAAGCTGCGAAGGAAAAGCTCGAGGGACCAGCAAAAACCCTCAAACAATACAGATCTATGAGGGAGAGGGAAAAATCCACTTGGTTCCTTTTGATTTTGAACAAGACGTACCTAACTTTTCGTTCGTAGATTCTGGCGATGGATCCAGTGCCGCCCCTTGGACAAATTTTCCAACTAGCCGTCTAGGAAGAAAGCTAGTGGTTCATAACTCCAGAGCATGCACAAGGAAGCGATAGCGTCGCTTTTGCACTCTGCGGCGAGTGGCGAGATTCGGACATCAAAACCCTAGCCCGAGAGAGAGAGAATTAAGAGGGGCTACGGTTACATTCCAGTGGCGACAAATTCCTTAAAAGGGACGGCAACAACGGTCCAAATCTTCCTCCGCGATCTAACGGTCTGTAGGGGCTTAATCTCCCCATTGCATTGGACGGTGGATATAATTCCACGATGAAGGCATCCGATGGCTAGATTTTTTCTGCATCTTCAAGAAATTTTGGCCAAAATTCAAAGGGGAGAGGTAAATTATATTGCAAACATTGCAAACGTCCGCATCATACAATAAACAACTATTGGAAACTGCATGGCAATCCAGGAGAAAAAGGGAAAAAGAAAGAATATTCTGCAGCTTACCAGGTCACTGGACTTACCGGTCTAAGTAGTGACCGACCCATTACCTATGGGCAATATCAACATTTGATGCAGGCGTTGCAAAAGGTAGACATCGCAAATAAAGGAGAAAGTTTTTTAAGTATATCTCATTACTGATAAATTTTATTTCGAGAAAGGCATGGATAGTTGACTTAAGAGCAAATGATCATATCATTTGTGATACGAGTTTTTTTTTCCAATATGCATAAGAAATTAGATACACCTATTTATGTGCAACTTCCAAACGGGAATATTACTCATGTCACTTTGACAGGTACCATTCAACTAAGTCCTCAAATTACCCTTCAAAATGTCTTTTATGTCCCACAATTTCAATTCAATCTTATCTCCATGTCCAAAGTCTGCAAGGAAAATTCCTATCGAATATTCTTCGATTCTGACACCTGTTTTTTTTTCAAGCTCTTTCGATTAGGAAATTGATGGGCTTGGGTAGTCTTTCTGAATGATTATATTTCTGGACCTATTTTCCAGCTCATTTTGATTTGACTTCAATTCCCTTAAATAAATTGTCATTGTGTAATGTCACTGCTAATGATAAGAATTTTCTTATACATTTGAGAATGAGTCATAGTGCTTTTTTTCCTTGCTTTAAATGTCATATATGCCCCCTTACAAAACAGTCTCGCACACCTTTTCCTTCTAGTAGAAATCATTCTAGTAATATTTTTTCATTAATTCATGTGGATGTTTGGGGAACCTTATCACACACCACATCGTGATGGTTCACATTATTTTCTCACAATTGTGGATGATCACTCTAGCACCACATGGGTATTTATGATGCAGTTCAAAGCTCAAGTTCCCTCTCATCTAAAAACATTGATCATTCTGACAAAAAATCAGTTTGGGAAATCGATTAAGTGAATCCACATCGATAATGGGAAAGAGTTTTTTAACCATGACCGTAGCTCACTTTTCTTGTCCCATAGCATCTTACATGAAAGCTCCTGCATTTATACTCCACAACAAAATGGGGTGGTGGAACGTAAAAATCATCATCTATTGGAAGTCGCATGAGCTCTGAAGTTTCAGGAGTCTATTCTAGAGAATTATTGGGGAGATTGTGTTCTTACTGCAGCTTATCTCATCAACTGCATGCCTACTCAGATATTGGTTGGTAAATCGCCTTTCGAATTACTTTATGGAAAAAAACCAGCACTAGATCATCTAAGGATTTTCGGTTGTCTATGTTACACTACAACTATAAGACCTCAGGACAAAATGAGTCCACGTGCCTCGAGATGCATATTCATAGGTTATCCCAACCTACATAAGGGATATTGTGTTCTCGATCCATCAACAGGAGATTTTTTTGTGAGTAGGGATGTCATTTTTCACAAAAATATCTTTCCATTTCGTGAAACCACAGAGGATTTGAGTGTCCCAACCAATTCTCATTGTTTCTTAAACGAGGGAACTATATCTTCTAAATATTTTCTCATAGCATCCCCATACCAGGTAATTCACTCAGCTTCAATTTCACCTAAAATGCTGCATCTGAAGGAAGGAATGGAAAGTGTACATGCTACTCAACTCAATATGGAGAATGATTCTAATGTTATGATAGAAACCAATATTGAAGAAATATCTCCTCCTCCACCACCAACGGATCATCCACATCATTCGGGGTGAGCCACACGACCACCGACATGGACCAAGGATTATATCTGTGCCTCCCTTAATTCGCCAGGTATTAACTATCCAATATCTTCTTATGTCTCTTTTGATAAGCTTTTGCTGGAACATAGATGTTGCATTAGTTGCATATCCGATGAAAGGGAACCATCTAGTTATGATGAGGCATCTAGAGATCCACAGTGGCAACAAGTTGTGGCAGCAGAATTACAGGCATTGACTGATAATCATACCTGGGAATTAGTCAATCTACCTCCGAACAAAAAGTCCATAGGATGCAAATGGGTCTATAAAGTCAAATATAGAGCTAATGGATCCATTGAGCATTACAAAGCTCGGTTGGTGGCTAAAGGATATACTCAACAAGAAGGTTGTGACTATCATGAAACCTTTTCTCCAATCGCTAAAGATGTCACAATTCCCTTATTCTTATCAATTGCAGCAATCCATGATTGGTCATTACACCAAATGGATGTCCACAACACGTTTCTTCATGGTGATGTGGATGAAGAAATCTACATGGATATTTCTCAGGGCTTAAGGAGACAGGGGGAGAGTAAAGTATGTCATCTCCGCAAATCACTTTATGGACTGAAACAAGCCTCCAAGCAATGGTAAGCAAAGTTTATTAATGCTCTCACAACTGCAAACTTCAACATTCCAAGTATGATTATGCCTTGTTCACATGGACTAAAGGTATGTCATCTATTTATTTAATGATATATGTAGATGACATCCTCATCATGGGAAATGATGAAGCTGCAATATAGAGTCTTGAGAAATATTTGCATATCACATTTCATATAAAGGACTTGGGAACACCAAAATATTTTTCTTGGGATTGAGATTGTTCAATCTCACTAGGGAATTTCCCCGGTCAGTGAAAATTTGTATTGGAGATCATATCAAAAGTTGGTTTATTAGGATGCAAGCTAGCGGTTATTTCAATCGAGCAAAACACTAGATTGACTGCATCATATCATGTTAGGGGAATGTCTCAGAATGATGATCCCGTACTAAAAGATCCAACAAGTTATCAGAAGCTCATTGGAAAACTCATATACTTGACTATGACCAGACCCGATATATCATACGTAGTGCAAAATCTCAGTCAATTTATGCACAACCCAAAGGAATCTCACATGAATGCCGCTATGAAATTTGTGAAGTATTTGAAGAAGTGTCCAGGACTTGAAATACTTCTATCTAGAAGATGCAACATGGAAATGACGGCATATTGCGATGTAAATTATGCAACTTGCCCTATGAGTCGAAGATCCATCACTGGGTTTTGCATTAAACTGGGAGATTATCTTCTTTCATGGAAAACCAAGAAGCAAGCAACAATTTCTTTATCTTCAGCCAAAGCAAAATATCGAGTCATGGCAAAAATCACATGTGAGATTGTGTGGATACGAGGTTTGCTTGGGGACCTCGGAATACAACTAAAAGGACCAACAAAGCTATTTTGTGACAACGAATCGGCTCTCAAGCTTGCAGCGAATCCCGTAATGCATGAAAGAACCAAGCATATAGAAGTGGACTATCACTTCACTTGGGAGAAAATTCAAGAAGAGATAATCGAGACAAGCGGGATTAGAACCATTGAACAACTTGCAGACATCTTCACCAAACCTCTATGTCAAAGACAACAAGCATATCTACTAAGCAAGCTAGGCGTCTTGGATATCTACAAGCTACCAGCTTGAGGGGGAGTGTTAGAAAATATGCCTGAAGATTCGGAAGATAAGTCGGGGATTTGATTTTGATCTAATTTGATTATAGAATCAATTAGGGATCATATAGAAATATTAAATTGATTTGTAGAATATTTCATTGCCTTTTCTTCATGTACATCTTGTAATATAATTACCAAATGCTGTACATTAATTACAAGTGAAGAAATACAAAAGATTTCTCCCAAAGCTTCATCCGCTTCTTGCTTCCTTTTGCTTTCTTTCATTAGAATCCATGAAATTGCTTCAAAATGTGATGGTGTTGTTATATTGATCTCGATATGAAGGGCAAGCAAATGCCTTCAACTCAATCTATGATGAAACTGGTCAATCTCAATCTTTGATCCTATGAGCCCCATATGAATCTTACTTCAATTATTGTGATTGCACCTGGTCGTAGGTGTAGTCTAGGCAACCATATGTACGGATAAGAAATTTATATTTCTAACCGAAGAGGCATATATAAATATGTAATAACTCTTCAATGAATATAATAACTTAGCTTATGTTGAATTGATTGTATACTACTCTCAATTCTAGAGCCCGTTTGGTTGAGCTGCGGCTAAAGAATCTATGGCCGAACTACAGTTGTGTTATATTGTAGCTGTGCTGTGAAATGTTGCAAACTTATGTGTTTGATGCAGTAATTTCTCAAAAGCTGCCACAACTTGCTACAATTTTAGAGGTGATGCAGTTATAAGGTGTATATCGAGCACTTTATAAAAGCTACAACACTCATTCTCACAAATGAAACTATTGTAGAAAGCTCTGTCAAATAATTTTTCAGTTGAATCTTCCAAACCAAAAACCTCACAACCAGTAAGAATACTCCCGAGAAATAGAATTGAGAGAAAGTCCTTATTGAACAATTTAAAAATACCAAATGCAGTCATCTCACGTTAAGGATTCAGTCCTCTTAATAGTTCACGATATGCAAAATGGTCAACTGCAGTCGCCGTGTATTGATTGAACCCATTGATTAAGAAAGTGAAGTGCAGATTGTCTTGCCGTTGCTAGCATACTTATATTGGTATATAACTCTAGCCTGCACTTTTGATATCAATATACTCACCAACACAACCCAACACAACACATTCAATCTTATAAAATCAATGGACAGATTACATGAACTCATTTAATAAATCTACCAGAATTAGAGATGCAGATGTACATCCATTACATTTATTCATCGATGAAATTAACTGCTTTTGTTAGGCCACGCATTTTTTTTACAATAGTTCTTGATTTATTTTTATGCACATGATTATTTTAATAGAAATAGGGTAAGAACTGATTCAACTATCAAGGTCATCGGCTTCATAATCCATCAACTTCCAAGAACCATCCGCCTGTTGAACCATGCCCTTATTCTTCGGACACCACCATGAAGCTGGCACAAGATATTCATCTTTTAAAGCATCTAGGGCTTTGTTTATAAGTGTGGCATCGTGATCAACCATGAGCTCGAAGCCATCATTAGTCCCTTGTGTTCCTGCTACACAGTGCAGGTAAACTTCAAGACCATGCCAACTTGAGACATTTCCAGGACTCTTTAAGTACTTAGATTTGCGAGAATCGACTGCCAGCTCTTCACCAACATCTGAATATCCTATCAATGGATAGTTCGGGACGATGTCTAAGGCATTGCGGACTCGCAGGGCCCGAAGATCAGCAAGCTCGGAGAACACCTTCCTGAAGTTTGAATCTCCAACTCTAGGGCTAGCAAACGTAATGGCCGTGACCGGACAACCATTAGTTTGGTGACCTATAGGCTTGTTAAATGCATTTGCGGTGATATCAACTGCATTCAGTGTCGCAATTGCGGCACCCAAGCTGTGCCCGGTGACTGTGATGCTGATTTCTTCATTTTTGTACAAGTCGACGAGTCTCCTTATCTCTTCAAGAACCTAATTATGAACAGAGATATCCCCGTCAGATATTAATGAGAGAGTAATGCTCTAGGCATACTAAAACTTTTCCCCCCTTATTGTAGTTCCCTTTTAAAAGTGTTAATTGAACTCCAAAGGAATTGAGAAGTGAAAAAGCTAACCTGATGTCTAGCACTCTTCTTGTTGAACGGCGAACGTGGGTCGCTAGAATTGTAGATTGAGTACCAACCTTGGTGCACCTTAGGATCATTAGCCTCACCGAGTACTTTCGAAGCCGAAACCAAATTGAACTTGAAATCATCAACCCACTCCAAGGTTTGCTTTGTCCCCCGCCAAGCCACGACAATGTCCCTCCGACCCAACGCGGCCTTTCCTTCGTCCGTGGCCACTGCAACATACCCAATCCAGTTCGACTCCTTCCTCCAAGCCTCTCGTGAAAGAGGCTTAATAAGAAAAGCGTCGGGGACATGAATTTCTGAGGTTGCGTACAAGAATTTGGTCACGGAGTACTTAAATGGGTTTCCTTTGTCAAGGCCAACCTTAGAGAAGAAATCTCTCTTTGCATATCGGCTACTCCCAGCAAATCTTGACGCCTTCTCTGTGTCGAATGCATCATATGTGGCCTGAGCCATCTCTCCGTAGTGAATGATAATACGGCGGAGATCGATATCGAGAGGATCTAGCAAACCCTCCCAATTGTTTTCTCCACTTAAGAGCCTCCATTTCCGGGATATCTCATCCTTGAGGTATCCTTGAGCCAAACATTTTGTTATTGCATCCATAATTTTGATCATACACTATACTTTCTATACGTTGGATTAGCATTTTCATTGCTTATATAGAGCGATGGGATGCTTGAGATAGCTATGGAGTAATCCGGATAGCTTTGACCTTGAAGTATTTCATATTCTAATTAAAAAAAGATGGTCTGACTATACTAAACTATTTCTCGAAGTAAAAATCACTTCTTGGAAGATAAATTTCTTCAATATCATGTGCATACTTTTTTAATAAAAGAAACGAGAAAATATTCTCCTCTTTTGATTTTCCACGGATCTACATTTGTTCTTTTGAGAAATAGGCCTTTCCTTGAATGATTGATGGAGCTAACAGCCAACTGGAAATTGCCCTTGATGAGATACATTCCCCATTTACCAGGGGCTGGTAGGTGAATCATTTTACTAACCTTTCTTAAATGGAGCTAACAGCCAACTGGAAATTGCCCTTGATGAGATACATTGGCCAGGGGCTGGTGTTGAATCATTTGGCTAACCTTTCTTAAATGGAGCTAACAGCCAACTGGAAATTGCCCTTGATGAGATACACTCCCCATTGACCAGGGGCTGGTGGTGAATCATTTGGCTAACCTTTCTTAAATTATTACAGATATCTCTCTCTCTCTCTCTCTCTCTCTCTCTCTCTCTCTCTCTCTCTCTCTCTCTCTCTCTCTCTCTCTCTCTCTCTCTCTATCACTTGTCACATCGTGATCCTCTTAGTTATATTAAGCATTAAGCGAATACTCATGCAAGTTATATTGCTAAACTTCATCCGTTCATTGGTCCTAATTGTATACATTTGAACTCAATGACGTGCTCTTAGCCACCAGTCTAGGCCCCCTGGTTTTCCTTAACTCAACTCTACCCAGTAAGTTTTATTCATATCTTGAGTAATCTTAAAGACGTACTTTGTTGAATGTACGTGTGGCATGAGCACATTTATCATATGACCAATTGAAGATTTCCCAGTTTTAAGTCATCCAAAGAAAGTAGGACTGCCAATTCATGTGTGTTCATGCCGCAATAGTGTCGTGTCAAATTTAGATCTAAGTCGAACACAACATATTTATTATTCGTGTTACGACTTAATAATCCAAACATGGCATGTTTCTTAATTAAGTTAGATACGATTAATACATTTGAGATTTTATAAACTTAAAAACGTTGTATTTAAAAATGTATAAACATGTCTAAAGTATCTAAATGCATCGTAATGAATTTAAATGAGTCATGTTTACACGAAAATATGAGTAAACGTGTTTGAACAAGAGTTAGGAGCCAATAAATGAGTGGAAATAGCGTGAATCTTTTAATGAGGGTGAAGTTGGGCCCATCTTGAAGGGCCACCAAGACTTTTGTGAACTTTGAATAGTACAAGGAGTCCATTTTTCTCATAGAGGATTGAGAGAAAATCATAAATATGGATTGAATAAATTGTGAAACCATTTAACACATATATTATTGGGATTTTCCATTCTAAACACATTTACTATATAAAGCTAACTCATATAATAAACTAGTCCTTCAAATATGAGTTAAGAAATAGAATTGCAATCCATTTTGACAGATCTAGATACATGACATTAACTCAACACTCAATGAAATCCACCAAAAAGATGCGAAGTCGTAAAAAGGTACTCCCATCAAGAGATATAAGCAAATATATTATTAATTAAAACACTTCGACCCTCAAGAAGGCCTAAGAGAGGTTTAAGTAGACTCATCCTGCAATAAACCTCCCAGTTAGACAGATTTCAAGATACCTTATCTTTAATTTTCCAAGACAAAACCAACATTCCCCAGACAAACCGTGAATGCATATGATACAATAGAATCATAGAAATTGTAACATACTCATTCTCGGATAAAACAGAGCCCTACTAAGTAATTTGACAACGAAAATTATCACGCGCGACTGGAGAGCCGTTTAAATGCTTATAGGGCCTGCGCATGCTATCAGAGGTCACATCCTGATCCACTTAGTTATATTAAGAATAGAGCGAGTGCTCATCCAAATTATATTACTAAACTTCATCTGTTCATTGGTCCTAATTTTATACATTTGAACTCAATGATGTGCTCTTGGCCAACAGTCTAGACCACTTGGTGTTCCTTAATACATTTCTACCCAATTTTTGTTCATATCTTGAGTAATCATGAAGAAGAACTTTGATGATGTACGTGGCATAAGCATATTTATCATATGACCAATTGAAGGTTTCCCAATTTTAAAATCATCAAAAGAAAGTAAGACAGGCAATTCATGTGCGTTCGTGCCACAATAGTGCTGTGTCAAATTTAGATTTAAGCCAAACATGACATAGTTATTTTTTGTATCACAACTTAATAATTCAAATATGTCATGTTTATTAATTAAGATACATCCAATGCATTTGAGATTTTTTAAACGTTGTTTTTAAATGGGTATAAACATGTCTAAACGTATTTAAATGTAAATGCATAGGATTCAATAGAATCAGAGAAATTGTAAAATACTCATTCTCGGATTAAACTGAGCTAAGTAATGTGACAATGAACACATGGTCAACCAGAGAGCTGTTTAATTGCTTGTCCGGCTTGTGCTTGCTACACAGATCACATCCTGGTCCTCTTTCTTATATTAAGCATTAAGCGAATACTTATCCAAATTATATTACTAAACTTCATCTGTTCGTTGGTTTTAATTTTCATACATTTGAACTCAATGACTTAGTCTAGGCCACCAGCCTCGACCACTTGGTTTTCCTTAATGCATTTTCACCCAATGTTTATTCATATCTTGAGTAATCTTATGACGTAGTTAGAATCATCCACAGAAAGCCATCTCTTCTTGGTCGCTGACGCGAACACAGAGAATAGTGGGGGGATTGCTACCGGTGGCGTTGCACCGCCCCATGGATGTTTTCCTTTTTTCTCTCTATCATTCACGTTTATTCAGGCTGCAATAGTGTCGTGTCAAATTTAGATCTAAGCCAAACAAGACATATTTTTCATTGAGTCACAACTTTGTAATCTAAAAATGACATATTAACTATGTGATAGCTAGTATAAGCACCTAGAGGGGGGTGAATAGGTGCACAAATAATTTCTCGAGATATGGAAGCGATTCTAGGCAAACGATAGAAATGAAGTTCTCTTTTGATAAATAAAATACGATTAAAGTAAAGTAAAGAATAGGGAAGAGAAAATTGAACACAGGGTTTATAGTGGTTCGGCTTATTCCAAGCCTACGTCCACTCTTCCGCACTACAACCCACCGACTGAATTTCACTATGAACAAAAGAGAAGTTACAGCACAGCTTTTCCTTGATTTCACAGTGTAGATGTTCTACCACACTTCCTCAAGGTTTTTTACAAATATAGACTCTCTTTTGTTTACAAGATTTCGCTCAACAAATGTATTGACTAAGAACAAGGAGCTTCAGACTTTGGAATTCTTCTATCGTGCACCCACTCGAACAACTGGAACGTCTTCCTTATATACTCATTTATGCCATCATACCCGTTGGCACTTACCAAAGGAATTCCTCCAATCTACCCGTTGGACGGAATCAATTAAGAAGATCATTCGAGCTATTAAAGGAACATGTCGATAGCCCATCAATCATGTTCGCCCATACAATCAGGATCTCGGTTTCCATAAATAGAACCTTACAAGTATACTTTGCCAATCATCGGATCCTTAATCTTCGAATCAATTATGATCAAATAAAGGATTCCGTCATGTCTTATCCAGCCAAGAGATCTTCTCCAGTCGATAAGGCCACATCCTTAATGAAACATCCAGTTCTGGATAGCCTTTCTTCAATGGATTAGAGACTGTCAATGAGGATAGACTTTGAGTCTTGAGTCTGGCTATCCGGAGGTCTTCAGACTTTAAATAGCAGAGTCTGCAAGCCTTCAGACTAGATTGATGGAAACGTTTTGTCAACTTTAAAACACTTCAAGAGGATTTCTCCAACAATCTCCCCATTTTTTATGGTGACAAAACTTTCCTGCAGATTTGGAAAGCTTTGACCTGCAAAACATTTGTCAAACACATATGCATATCTTATAGAGATAAATGGCTAAATGAATAACACTAGAATCTGCAACCACATAAAATAGGTTAGTCTAGTATGCAATAAAGCCATCCATAAGATATCAATAGTAGTTAATAATAAGCAGTCAAATCCAAATCCCAAATTTAGTTCACATCCAGACACACAAGTCAAGTCAAAACAAACCACAAACCAAACAAGCCAAAAGTTCGACAAATTTATGTTCAAAGATTTCAAATCTCGCATCTCTCCCCCTTTTTGTCAGCATAAAAAAGGTTGAGATGAAAATGGAATGGAGTCAAGAAATCTTGGGAACACGAACAAGCTGGAAATCTCCCATCGACTGAACAATGCCTTCCAGCCTTTTCAAATCTTCCTTCAGTTGTGCAACATCCTCACCCTTAGCATTAGCTTGAATCTGAAGAGAAAGGGCTTGGATCTGATCATTCAATGAACCCGAAGAAGCTTGACATGCATTATGCAAGTTCTGAACTTCACATCCCAATGCATATATCTGACATTGCATCTCCAAAAGAATATCCATAATTCTGCAAAAGTCTGCTAAATTGTCGGTCTGCGTACTAGCGTCGGCACATCTGATGGAGTAAATGCAGACGATGGTAGATCAACATAATCACGCAGATTTGGCGATGAAACATCATGACCTTCCTCAGGAAATTGAGAGGCATAAATATCCTCTAGATCTGCTGGGGATCGACTGACTCCCTCACTGGTTGCAAGATTTGAGGACATGCCTCTTTTCTCTTGGTCTCCCCTTGTTTTCATGCCTTCAGGTGGAGAGTGCTCCTCATGTTCTCCTTCTTCTTGATCTCTTTTCTCTTCTTCTTCTTTTTCAACTTTCTCTTTCTCAGCATCTCTTTCTTCTTCTTCTTCTCTTTCCTCCGTTTCTTTTTCCTCTGCTTCTTTCTATTCTCTTTCTTCTGTCCGCTATTATGAGTCTTTCTCTAGAACAGATCGACTCAAATTCTTCAAAGCCATTATAGAAATAGTGATGTTTTCCTCATCATCTTCATCCTCAACGATGAGAGCTCTTCTTCTCTTGGATGGAGCATCCATGGGCTCTTTCCATTTTCTTTTTCCTACGAAGAGAATTGATGAGATTTGATTGGAGTCTTCTCCTTGAATTTCTCCAATGCCTTGCTTAGTTCCTTCAGATGCATCTTAGTCACCATTTTCAGTCCTACCACCATATGATCACACGATCGAGCACAAAGAATTTGCGAATGCTGAATGTTCAGATGTCTGAATAACTTTGACACAAGACCTGGATAAGGAAGTTGACATATGTCCTTCATCACTGCTCTATACATGTGGAACATAACAGTGTGAGGAAGTGAAAACCTTTTTCCCATAGATGATGGCATACATCAGCTTTGCCTCTGAACTTGAAACATCGAGTCTTGGAAGTTGATTTCGGTCCGGCAATTGATTACAATCTTGTGCAGCAAGATGTTGAATGCACTCATCCTTGAGTAGGAAATCTTTTCCATTGTTCTCATGTCCTTAACAAGTTCCAATGTAGCACAAGCAATAGAAACTTTGATCCGTTGATATCTTCCTCTCTCCACTCCTAACACATCTGCTAGCATATCCATATCCACTACAAAGTCTTGATCTTTGACATTGAAAGAGAATCTATTCGCATCCAAGAAACTAAGATTTGAATAAAAATATACAGTTAGTTGAGGATAGGCCTCTGTGGTGTCAGAGTAGAATTTTTCAAGTTGAAGATGACCAAACTTTTCCCTCGAGTTCACATTCACAGCATCTAGAACATCAAAATCCACACTCCTAGGGTTTATCACCCCACGCTTCAGCAATTTTGAGTATAGATCATTCTGTTCCTTCGATCTAAACAGCTCTCCCATTTTTCCTCGATTTTCTGCCGCAACTCCCATTCTTGGTTGAAATTGGCTGTATAATTTGTCATCATCATTCCCATCTACCGGATTAAATCCCCAATCACGAGGATCACTTGGGATGTTCGCAAGGGTTTCTTCTGTCACCCATTTATGAGCAATTCCCAAACTTTCCATTTTTCGCAAAAAGATATATTCATTTCCATATCCTTTGTCCTTAAGAAAATCATCGACATAGTTCAATGGAGTACTAGTCCCTTTTAAAGCACAATACAGCTTATAAATAAAAGAGGGCCTTTGAACTCTTACAGGATCTGCATCTTCAATGATTTCTTCCTTTTGTTGATGATCAACATTTTGGGGACTAGATGGAGGAGAATGATGCTGCTGATAATGTTGTGGGCTCTACTGCTGATTTGGAGACACTTATTCTTCAATGAGATCGAAGTGCGTAGGCCCCTCACTCATTCGCCGTGGTCCCCTGCTTGTGATCCTCGAAGACTTTCTTGAAAATGACATCTTTCTTAGTCTTTAAAAGATTCCTTGCTTGACTTTCCCAAGAAAGATGACAACTTTTTCAAAGATTAAATAAGAGAGGAAAACGGGAATGGAAGATTGGTGCTTTTAGGGTTTTGGAGTTAAGCGAAGAGAAACCGACTGTATATAAGACAGTCGAAAGGAGAAGATATCAAACGTCGTAATGGAAAGTGAAAAGATGCCTTTTAAAAAAAGAATAACTGCCTTTTTCGAAAAATTGTCATTTCAAAATAACTCATTTTTCTAAAGAAAACGTTGCAATAATCTCGTCAATTAAAGATAGCGGTTGAAATAACAATAATCAAACACGGTTGATGAACGTACCTTTTCAAGATGAGATTAGAGAAATAATAACTTATAGTCAAAGTCTTGCAGTCAAAGTCTTATTTGTTTGAGTCTGAGAGTCTCTAGACTTTAACTTCTTCAAACCTCAAAATGTTGAGTCTAGAACGGATAATTTCAAATTGATTTTTCTCCAAAGGCTTTGTAAATATATCCGCCAGTTGGTTCTTTGAGTCAACAAACGGAATTGTAATTTCTCCATTTTGAACATGATCTCTAATGAAGTGATGTCGAATCTCTATATGCTTTGCTCTTGAGTGAAGAATTGGATTTTTGGTGAGATTGATTACGCTGGTGTTGTCACATTTAATCTCCGTGCATGATTCTTCAATTCCAAAGTCTCTTAGCTGTTGTTTTATCCACAGAATTTGTGAACAACAACTTCCAAGAGCTACATATTCTACTTCTACTGTAGAGAGAGCTACTGTACTTTGCTTCCTTGAAAACCAAGACACCGTCCCCCGCTCCAAGTAGTTGACATGTACCTAAGGTGCTCTTTCTATCAACTCGCATCCGACTAAGTCTGCGTCGAGTATCCAAGAAGAGTAAAGTCTCCCTTTTAGGATACTAGAGACCAAAGCTAGAAGTTGATGCAATATATTTGATAATACGCTTTGCAGCATTTAAATGTGATTCTTTAGGGTCTGCTTGAAATCTGGCACAAATGCAAACACTAAACAAAAATGTCAGGTCTAGAAGTAGTAAGATAAAGAAGTGAACCAATGATACTCCTGTATAACTTTTGGTCGACTTTCTTTCCTCCTTCATCTTTGTCTATCTTCAAGGAACTTGACATTGGTATATCGGCTTTTTGCAATTGTCCAGTCCAAACTTCTTCACAATATCATTAGCATATTTTTCTTGATGAATAAAAGTTCCTTCCTTCAGTTGTTTCACTTGAAGTCCAAGAAAGAAGGTTAACTCACCCATCATGCTCATTTCAAATTCATCCTGCATAGTCTTAGAGAATTTCTTGCACAGACTTTCATTAGAGGATCCAAAAATAATATCATCGACATATATTTGAACAAGTAGAAAACTCTTGCTTTCTCTTTTAATGAAAAGAGTAGTGTCTACTTTACCTTTAACAAATCCATTTTCAATCAAAAACTTACTCAGTCTGTCGTACCAAGCTCGAGGTGCTTGTTTTAAGCCATATAAAGCCTTTTTGAGTCTGAATACTAAGTCTGGTTTCCTTGGGTCTTCAAACCCAGGTGGTTGTTCCACATAAACTCCCTCATGGATGAATCCATTTAGGAAGGCACTTTTGACATCCATTTGGAATAACCTGAAATTCTTATAACAAGCAAAAGCAAGTAATAATCGAATTGCTTCTAACCTTGCTACTGGTGCGTAAGTCTCGTCATAGTCTATCCCTTCTTCTTGAGTGTATCCCTTGGCCACGAGTCTTGCCTTGTTTCGTATGACTTTTCCTTTCTCGTTTATCTTGTTCCTGAAAACCCATTTAGCTCCAATAATAGACTTACCTTTCGGTTTAGGAGTCAATTCCCAGACATCATTAATACTAAATTGTCTTAGCTCTTCTTGCATAGCTTCAATCCAGATTTCATCAGATAAAGCTTCTTCTATGCTTTTGGGTTCTATTTCAGAAATAAGAGCCACAGCACTAGACTCTTCGCGCCTTTTGGATCTTGTGCGAATTCCTTCATTGATGTCGCCAATAATAAGATCTTTGGGATGACTGGACTTATGTTTCCAATTGCTGGTTAATTTGTCAGATTGTTGGTCACTTCCTTCACTTGAATCTTCAATAGTCACGTGTTACTTCAAAGTTTGAGCTATTTCCTGAGATTTAGACTTTGTAGAGTCTGGAACAGGTTCAGATTCTTCAATATGAGTCTGAATGGATTCATTTTGCATAGAATCTTGGAATTTAACATTCATTGATTCTTCCACTGTTTGAGTCTTCTTGTTGTAGACTCGTACGCTTTGCTTGTGGTTGAATATCCAAGGAAGATGCCTTCATTTGACTTTTCTTCAAACTTACCAACTCGATCATTTACATTTTTCAATATAAAACATTTGCATCCGAATACATGAAAATATGAAACAATAGGCATCTTTTCTTTGAATAGTTCATAGGGGGTCTTTTCCAAAATAGGTCTTAGAAAAACTCTATCAATAATATAGCATGCTGTAGAAACTGCTTTAGCCCAAAAACATGAAGAGATATTGCTTTCTATTAAAAGAGTTCTAGCCATTTCTTGAAGAGATCTATTCTTCCTTTCCACAACTCCGTTTTGCTTTGGAGTATATGGAGAGGAGAATACATGCTGAAAACCAGATTCATCACAGAATTTTGTAAAATCATGATTTTCAAATTCACCTCCATGATATGTTCTTATACTCGAGATAACATACCATTTTTCATTTTGAACCTTTTTAGCAAACTTTTCAAAGTAAGAGAAAGTTTCAGACTTACTTGCTAAGAAATATACCAAGTAAATCGTGAGTAGTCATCCACAATTACTAGGCAGTATTTCTTACCTCCAATGCTTTGTGTTCTGGTTGGTCCAAAAAGATCCATATGCAGAAGCTGCAGTACACGATTAGTGGAAACTTGATTTATTGGTTTAAAGGAATTTCTTACCTGTTTTCCCAATATCCATGGTGTACATAGATCAGACTTTTGGTATGATAAATTGGGTAGACCACGTACAAGCTTCTTTGCTAAGATTTTGGCTATTTGCTTCATATTGACGTGCCCAAGCTTTTTGTGCCATAAGTTTGCTTCGTCTTGGATTGAGATTAAATATTGTGATTCATCTGGTTTCACATCCAAGAGGTAGATATTTCCATGTCTTCGACCCATGAATGACTGAGTAGAATCTTTACTAATTCATGAACATATTCCCTCTTGAAAGTTGATTTTGAAACCAGTATCACATAGTTGACTAATACTGAGCAAATTGTAATTAAGCCATTCCACTAAGGAAACATTGCTGATTGTGAGATTTCCAATCTTTACAGTTCCAAATCCCACAATTTTTCCTTTGTTGTTTCCTCCAAAATAGACTTTTCCACCATTTATTCGAACAAGCTTTATAAAGTAATTTGAGTCTCCTGTCATGTGTCTTGAGCATCCACTATCCATATACCATTTTACATTTTTCTTAATAGTGACCTGCATTTGAAAAAGAAACTCAAACCTTCTTTGGTACCCATATTTTCTTGGGTCCATTGGTGTTAGTATGACATGCGGTTTTTGCCCATGCCTTTTTAATAGGTTTCCAAATCATAGGACATTCTTTTTCAAAATGATCTGCACTATTGCACTTTGAGCATCTGAGAGCATTGCAACCTACTGGTTTTACAAAGATCCTTTTAAAATGATTTTTGTAAGCATCTCTTGTGGATCTTTGTTTGATTCTTTCCTTCACTTTAGGAAAATCAATTAAAGGAATGGTTTCAGCAGTCATTCCCAAACCAGATTTATTGAAATAAGGTCTTTGAACGAGAGAGAATTTTTTTCCAGTTTCTTAGATCCTATAGAAAATCTTTTGGAAATATTTGAGATTTCACTTTTCAAGAATGCATTTTCTTTTAAAAGATTATCTTTACTTTCTTTAAGAGAAGAAACATTCTTGTCTAAACATTTCACTTTTTCTTTCAAAATATTTTCCTGTTGTTTTAGAGCAGAATTTTCCTTATTGAGTTCGGAAATTCTTTTAAGAGAAGTCTTAAGACTAAAACACAATTCATCAATGTATTTTGAAACTTTAATACAGACTTTGAAGTTACTTACCTCAAATTCTCTTTACGAATCTGAATCTGTCTTGGAATTTGAATCTGAATCCGATTGTGCCATCAGACATATATTGGCATAATCATCATCACTTTCTTCACACTCTGTATCACTCCAGGTTTCAACTTTTAGAGCTTTTTGATACTTTTCAATTTTTCCTTTCTTCTTCCTCAGAAGAGGACAGTTGGGTCTGATGTGTCCCTTTTTCTTACATTTAAAGCAAACTACATCTTTGTTTGATTCATCATTTTCAACAGACTTAGTCTGTTGCTTTTGAAAACTTTGTTTCTTTGGATTGAATCTTCTTCATTTTCTGTTCAGCTTTTTGAATCTTCTTATCATGAGAGCAAGTTTCTCATCATCCATATCGTCTTCAGAATCTGTAACATCAGAATCATCATTAGATTTTAATGCAATGGATTTCTTACCTTTAAGGTCTTCGTCTTCATTGATTCGTTCCACTTCATAAGACTGAAGAGTCCCGACCAACTCATCAACGAGATAGTGGCATGATTCTTTGGGTCTCTCTGGTTGAGGTCTTTATGTGATTCCAATCCTTGGAGAGTCCACGCAGTAGCTTGTTTACCTTCATGGGATCAAAAATTGGTTGACCTTGATTTTCAAGACCATTCACGATTTCTGTAAAACGACTAAACATATCAGTTATAGATTCTCCTGATTTCATTTTGAAGGCTTCATATTGACCGAGGAGAATGTTGATTCTAGTCTCTTTCACTCGATCGGTTCCTTCATAGGTAATATGTAATCTATCCCAGACTTATTTAGCTGTAACACAAGAAGATATTATGTTATATTCAGTAGGAGATAAAGCACAATATAAAGAATAAATTGCTTTTGCATCAAGAGCTTGTCTCTTGATTATCTCTTCCTAAGTCATTTCGCTAGACTCAACAGCATATTTTCCTCTTTGTGAGACAGATGCAGCTTTAGGAATGATTCTTTTTCTACAATGTCCCATTCCGAGAGGATCCTTTGATCTTAGGAACGCTTTCATTTTGTTTTTCCATATGTTGTAATCCTTTCCATCAAAGTAAGGCGGTGCGGTATTGCTTTGCCCTTCTACCAGCCACAGAGCCAACATACTAGCCATGGATCTTTAACTCTGAAGTAAAACACTTCAAACAAAGTGAGTACGAGGCTCGATATCAATTGTGATAGCTAGTATAAACACCTAAAGGGGGTGAATAGGTGCACAAACAATTTCTCGAGATACGGAAGCGATTCTAGGCAAACAATAGAAAGGAAGTTCTCTTTTGATAAATAAAATACGATCAAAGTAAAGTAAAGAATAGGGAAGAAAAAATTGAACACAGGGTTTATAGTGGTTCGGCTTATTCCAAGCCTACGTCCACTCTTTCGCACTGACAGCCCACCGGCTGAATTTCACTATGAACAAAAGAGAAGTTACAACACAGTTTTTCCTTGATTTCATAGTGTAGATGTTCTACCACACTTCCTTAAGGTTTCTCACAAATATAGACTCTCTTTTGTTTACAAGATTTCGCTCAACAAATGTATTGACTAAGAACAGGGAGCTTCAGACTTTGGAATTCTTCTATCATGCACCCACTCGAACAACTGGAACGTCTTCCTTATATACTCCTTTATGCCATCATACCCGTTGGCACTTACCAAAGGAATTCCTCCAATCTACTCATTGGACGGAATCAATTAAGAAGATCATTTGAGCTATTAAAGGAACATGTCGATAGCCCATCAATCATGTTCGCCCATACAATCAGGATCTCGGTTTCCATAAATAGAACCTTTCAAGTATACTTTGCCAATCATCGGATCCTTAATCTTCGAATCAATTATGATCAAATAAAGGATTCTGTCATGTCTTATCCAGCCAAGAGATCTTCTCCAGTCGATAAGGCAACATCCTTAATGAAATATCCAGTTCTGGATAGCCTTTCTTCAACAGATTAGAGATTGTCAATGAGGATAGACTTTGAGTCTTGAGTCTGGCTATCCGGAGGTCTTCAGACTTTAAATAGCAGGGTCTGCAAGCCTTCAGACTAGACTAATGGAAACATTTTGTCAACTTCAAAACACTTCAAGAGGATTTCTCCAACAAACTAATTAAGTAGGATACATCTAAAGCGTTTGAGTTTTTATAAACTTGTAAAATTTGTTTTTAAATGGATATAAACTGGTCTAAATGTAGCTAATTGCATCACAATGAATTTAAACAAGTCGTGTTTACACGAAAATATGATGTTTGCATGAAAATATTATTAAACGTGTTTAAACATGCCATGGACCGTTGAAAATGGTTAGCCCGCACATGATTATGTTTACTACTCGTGTATTAATGGCTCGACCAGTCTAAAATACGAACTCATTTTAGCTAGACACAAACACACTTATCTAACAATATTGGGTGATAACTGTAGAGGGAAAAAGAAAGAGAGAGAGGAAGAATAAACAAAATAGAAATAATATTTGGACCATTGAAGGAAAACGTTAGATGGTGATGTTTCAATAGGAAACTAGAGTGGTCAAAATTGAGAACAAAACTCCACTAACCGAGTAATTCCAATCGATTTTCAGATTCGCGACTTACAATTAACAAAATAATTCATTATTACTTTTAGTTTGAGTTGCATGTGAGTGATTATTATATTAGAAATCTATCAATTTTAGTGGTTTTTCGTCGGAAAAAGTTTACTTCGATAGTGAATGAAAGAAAACATAACTCTTATTGCTACCAAATTATAGTATTGGATGTACATCTCCTATGCATATTGAGAGGTCCCACTGTATTGTGATTAAGTATATCTTCAAGAATTTTGATGAGATAATATTTGCTTTTCAGGAACATTCGCTTCATTTAGGATAATTGTCCAACAAGTTTTAAACTTATTATACAACGGCCAGTTTAGCCCAAAATCTTTTAATTGTGCTAATTTAATTGTAAACATTTTGATGATTTGCTAATTTAATCATAAACTTGTCAATTTAGTCATAATTTTTTTTGAAAATTTATCAATTTAGTCATAAATTTATTATTTTAAAAATTGGTTGGAATGATAATATTAGCAAATTGTCAAAAAATTTATACCTCAAAAAGTATATGACTAAATTAACAAATCGTTAAAATGTTTAGAATTAAAATTGGCAAACTGAAAGGGTAAAGAATGAATTGGTCACCATGCAATAAGTTTACGATTATTTGGACAATTTTGTCTTTTAGGTAACAACGTCTAGGACATTGAATTCCCAAAAGGCTATGGCTGATAGATCAGGATGACAGTGATGATCTACAAGATCAAATCATCTCATTTTTTTCACGTCCAGGAAAAAAAGTATATACTCATACCAGAGAAAATAATATATGGAAAAAGTCGTCACGTGCATTATCGGTTATTATCCTATGTCGGGATAGAGACCAACCGGATTAGCGCCAACAAATCAAAAGAAATAGACGAGTCCATGGTACAACGCATGTGATCCATAGTTTTTATGCAATATGTTCACTAGAACTCCTAAAATTTATTGCAAAAGTACAATTGACTCTTAAAATTTTTAAAAAGTATAATTAAGTCAAAAAGCTTATCAAATAGATGCAATCGAGTCTTTACGTTAACTCTATCAAATTTGATTTAACAAAATATGCTAAAGTGGCTTTTTTATTACTTTCTCTCCTATATGACGCTGACGTAGCTAAAACAAGAGGGATATCTCTAAAATGCCATCGTTTTCGTCAAAATTTAAATATTAATTAAATTAAAAACTAAATTAAAAATAAATAAACTCAACAAATCAACAAGGGCCAAGCCCTCATCGCCGCTACTCCACCATCGCTGGAAATTGTCGACCGTGGTGTTGGAATATAATATACGGAAACGACGAGATCGTGCAATTTACATAAAAACAAAATCACCAGAAAAATAAACGAGAAATAATAAGGATATTAGAAATTTACGTGATTCGATCCGAGTATCGATATCTACGTTCATGGGAAGAGCTAGTAACAAATAATCAATTATAATCGGAGAATGAGAGTTTACAATCACTTATATTCTCGAGAATTTTTTACACTAGATATAATCACAAACCTAAAATATTTATAAATAAAAAATGTAAACTCACAGCATCAAAATTACCATGTGTTCAAAGCCCAAGCAATACTCTTTTCGTACCAAAATCAGGACCGTGTTCTTGAAACATACGGTGGGCTGCTGCTTCTCGTTGGCTTCTGCACTTGCTGGACGTGCGGTTCAGTGGCTTCTTTTTTTTTCTTTTCTTTTTCGCTAACTTCTTTCTTTCATTTCCATCGGCTATTTGGCTCCTTTTTTTTTATTTTATTTCCTCCTTTATACGGGTACAAGGAGTTCAACAAAAGAAAAGCTTATTAATCTAATTTGAAATCTATTGGGAAATCTTTTTCAACATTTAATAAATTGTTATCCGAATTCAAACTCGGTTCTTCAAGCCTCAACTAGTGACCGATGACCTCAGCTAATTGCAAGCGAGGTCTTGTAGGCCCTCACCTATATCCGAGGCAAGGGTCGACGGCCCTCGCGCAAATTGGGTCGAGGATCACCATTGGTTGTGGTGTGGCTGAGTGGCGAACCCACCCCAGCCAACGACGGCCCTTGGCCCTATTTGGGTGAGGGCTAGCAACCCTCACTAGGTCTAAGCAAGGGCCTGCACAAGGTCGCCGACCACTTGTCAATGATTGGGGGTAATGGCAAGGGCCCTTGCTGGTTTGCTACTGTCCCTTTAAAAAAATAATTAATTATATTAAAAGACATATTTTGATCAAAACAACTATCTCTCTTGTCTTAGCCACGTCAATGCCTTATAGGAGCGAAAAAGTAATTAAAAAAGTCACGTCAATATTTTCCGATAGTCAAACTGAATGAAATTAATTGAAAGACTTGATTGTACATATTATAAGTTTTATAATTTAATGGCATTTTTTGAAAGTTTTAAACCTTTATTGCACTTTTTTGAGAAATTTTAATAATTTTAGTGAACACATCTCTAGTTTTATATAGCAAATTATAAATCTACGAAAATACTGCTCATGACGTGGACATGTTGAGTATCGAAACTCTCCATAATTTAATTAAATTTTGGATGAGGACTCTAAGGTCTCTCTTCATGATACCCGATCAAGTTAGCATGAATGAGAAGCCATTCACGAAGAGGTTTCCAGTGATATTTAATTTGCCAAAAACCGAGTTGGTGACGTCACAAGTCTTAATTAATTTCATCCGATCTTCATGATCTGAATAATTTGAGAATTGTCATGATCGATTGGTATCTTCAAGAAAGGCGAACGCTATAATTTTTCTGCTGCATCAAGAATCGACTAGACTTGAAACGAGAGATGGAATCGCTCTTCGGATTTTTCTGTTAATGGAATAATGAAGATGCAGTTCTGTGGTCTCCTAGTGAAATCACCAATGCTATCTCCATGACAGTTGTCTATCCAACTCTCCTCCTCATTTTATTTAATTTGTAAGATTTTGTGAGACTGCTGTCAATTATTCTAAAAATATAAGCTTATCACTCCTCCTCACATTTAGTCTGGTATTTTTATTTTTATTTTTTACGACCGGAAACCTCCAACAGCAGCCAGCAACCGGCAAGGTAAACCCAGGTAAACCCGGGGTGATGCTAACGGAGGACCTACCACTCCGACGTCACACTTAAGACACCAAACACTTCCACTGGGTTTGGAACCCCTCACCTTTGGGGAAAGATTAATGGAGCTCTTATCCAGTGGAGCCACCACGGCTGGTGGTTTTAGTCTGGTATTTTTATCTAGTACTAACCTTAGATATATATAATTATATAGGTAAATAAGATCCAAAAATATTTTACTGTAATATCATATCAAATTTTATGGGAGCTAATAAGGGGTGAGCATAATATCAGATATCTATATTACGCCATCTGGTGCACTAAGGGGGCGTTTGGTAACATTTCTGTTCCGAGGGAATTTTTGAACAGAAATAGTTTTTTTGTGTATGTTCCAGGAAACAATTTCTGAGTATAAGAACGTGTATGGTAACTGCAAAAAAAAAAAAAAAAAAAATTAATCCGGGAATAGAAACGCATTTAGTAAACTTATATAATTGGCCACCATTCCAACATGGAAGGAAGATGTGAGGGGTTCAAATCCCCACATTCTCAGGAGGGTTGGGGTGGGGATGCGTAAGTTTCAGGAGTGGGTTTCGACTCCCACGCCCTGCAAGAGGTAGGGCAAAAGTCTGAGAGTGAGTGCAGAGTAGGAATAGAGTAGGACTGACAAAAAAAAAAAAAAAAACTTAATTGTTTTTGTTTCTTTTAATTTTAAATATTTTTATTATATTTTTCATTTTTTTCTTCATTCTTCCTTTTGGCCGGTCACCGGCCTCGCCTTAGCTGGGCGAGCTCGAGCTTGCCCAAATCTAGTGAGGCTAAGCTCACCCAACCACCGGCGAGGCTCAACCTCATCAAGCCACGGCTGGGCGAGACCGACTTGTCGGTGGCTCGGCGAGGCGGAGCCTCGTCGGTGGTTGGGCGAGCTCAGCCTCGTCAAATCTAGGCGAGCTCGAGCTCACCTAGCCAAGGCAAGGCCAAGCCTCGCCAAGAGCCGGCAACACTCTGGCGAGGTCGCTAGCCCTCAACGGCCATGGTCAAGGCCGGCGATTGGCCAAAAGGAAAAAATAAAAAAAGAAGAAGAAAAATGAGAATAAAAAAAAGTGTTTCTCGGAAATGTTCCCGAGAACAAGAAACAAGTTTTTTTACTTCTTGTTTTTGTTCAAAATCTGTTCCTGAGAACAAAAGTGTAAACAAACACGTTTCTATTATTTTTTTGTTCCCCAGAACAAAAATTTGTGTTCCAGGAACAAACACACATTTTACCAAACACACCATAAGCAGACACACATTTTTCCAAACACACCATAAGCAGTAGATGAAATCGGAGTAAGAGAAAATGTGAATATGTCTCTAAATAATGGTAAGAGTAAATGACGGTTTCTCTCTGGCTGTCCCTGCATTCATCTCTCAAAGATAACTCGTTAAGCTACAAAACCCGACTAGCAGCAGGTGGGCATCATGAGGTTTAACTCATTGAGCTACAGAACTCTACGAGCATGGAGGACATTAAAATGAGCCTTTCCAATCCTAAATTGATACGTGGATTGATATAGGAGTCAGAGGGGCATCAGATCTCCTAAATATGTCGTCTTACTGCTGAAATTTCTTTAGATCCTACATCCAGAAATGAGCTGCGCTTGTGCAATAATTTCTTCGTATATTAACTAGCTGCAAAATATTGTTACTTCGTGCCAAAAACACAATTTTCTATGCCCGTGTTGATAAATTGTGATAAGTGATGGTGGTAAGTGTCGAAAAGCCATGGATGAAAAAAAAGAAAAAGAGACGGGTAACTTATCTTCGAAATAAATTATTGATAACTTGTCAACACTTACTAAAACCACCAAGTTTTTTTATGATAGCAAATTACTAACTTTCATAGTAATTTATCAACTTTTATTTGCATAAACTGATACTTCGATTATACTAACTCTTAAATGAAAAAGAAAAGAAAAGTTTAATATAACGAAAAATCATAACTTCATACTCTCGTAAAACATTAACCCAAACTCAAACTAATTTTTTGTGTCACAAAAATTCTTAAATTGATACATCCGTGACAAATCGACTCCCCTACAGCTTCAGTCAATATCCCTATTAAATTGCTTACATGGAAACACACACAACAAGTAAATAACGTGGATCCAATGTAGAATATGTAGCATAAATGGCATTCCTAGTGAAGTGGGTTTTCGACTCCCACGCCTTGCAAGAGGCAAGGCAAAAAGTCCGAGAGTGAGTGTAGAGTAGGCATAGAGTAGGACTAACCAAAAAAAAAAAAAAAAATGACGCTGTTTTTGGAGAAACCAAATTTAAAGAAAATGAACTTGTCAATTGGAATCGTTCAGGCTTGTCCAATCGATCCTAATCTAGTGAGGAAGAGAAGATCTTGTGAAGAGTCATGAAACTTCATCTGTGTAGGGGGAAGCATTTATATCGTCGGTAGCACATCCCTTCATAGAGCTGTTGGTTGTTTGTTTATAAAATAAACAAAATGTGCTTTTCCTTCATCTCCCATAGGAAAGTTGAGAGGAGATTGCACACTTACAATATCCACATGCGAGTGTGCAAATAATTGAGCAATTTTGGCACAATTATTAAGCATACTTAACACTTTTACACTTGCATGTCCTTGATTTAATTAGCACTAACCTCTTTATTTTTAAATCTAACTTTAATTCATATGGTTATCTTGATTATCAAATATTGTATTTATTCATTCAATATTTTTGAAATTATTATTTTATAAAAAAATTTTTTATTAATTTTTATATTCTGAATTTTATATGCCTTTTTAAGATAACCTTTGAAATTATACTTGTTTGCAAGCTTTTCTAATGGTTGCATTTGTTCATTTTGCAATCTTTTCTGAACAATTGCCTTTGTTCACTTTGCAACTTCTTAATGGATACATTTGTTTACTTTGCAGTATTTTATGAAGATTGCCTATGTTCTTTAAAAGCAATATCTGTGTGCATGCATGCGTGTGTGTGCACGGGTGCGCATGTGCGCATGTGTGTCTGTGTTGTGTCAGTTTTTGACATGAATAATGATCAAGTCATTTCAAGTGTGTTGTGTCAATTTTTGGCATACATGAGAATCAAATATTTTCAAGTTTATTTTCTAAAACTGCCACCATCATTTCAATTATTTTCTAAAAAAAAATATTGGAGAAATAATATAATTACTATTTAGAATTTTTATCAAGACTTTGTTATATCATAAAAGAAATTTGTTAGTAGCTATTAGTAATATTGTAAGGCAAATGAATTCTTAAATAAAATGATATCATGCCTTAAAATCTAATTACTTTATCCAATTCGAAGTCATATCTTCTAACAAGAGCACTGTCATCAAAGATGCCCACTCCAAAGGATACTCGTTCTTGAGCGAAGAATAATAAAGCCTCACAATTTCTCTCTCACCTTATCTCCACCAAGCACCCTCCTGGTGGTCGTGGGCAACACCTCCTCTGCACTTGCCATCTCCAGCAGCATCCCTTCCAGGCAAGATCTCCCTTATGTTTCGAATCTACTAAAATCAGTAATTTTGATGATTTGGGATGGAGGGAGGAAGAGAGAGAAGGAGCATATTCAATTTTGCCCTAGTTCGCAATTTCAGTTCATTTTCTTCATGTCTGCCTTCCCCATAATGATATAGGCTTTTTTTCTTCTTTTTTTTCGGTTGAACAATGATTTAGTTTAAAGAGCCTTTTATGCTGATTTTCCAATCCACGTCAAACAAGTCGCTTGCTTGTGTGTTTCCAAGCCAGCAATTTAATGGAGATATTGGACTGAAATTAATATTGTATTGATTTGTTAATAGTGTACTTATTTAGGATTTTTTGTTGTATTATTTATAATAATAAAAAAAATGTGCGAGGGAACTAAATTGTAGGTGTAAACTGGTTGATTCATCATTCACTTATTAAATTAATGGGGAGGATCTCCATCACATCACTGATTTCAACAATGCTTTTGTAAGCTAGCGCACAATGAGATTTTTAGGGGTTATCATTTTACTTATTTACCCATAAACACGAAGTACAATAAATATCCTTAACCACCGGCCGTGGTGGCTTTGTTAGGTAGGCTCTTGCCTTTGAAGGGAAATGTAGGTGTTCGAAGCCGTATTACATGTGGTGCTCTAGTGGTGGGTCCTGGGCTAGCGTCACCTAGGGGTTTACGTGGCGGTTGTCGCTAAAGAGGTTTCTCCGGCACAAAAAAATAAAAATAAAAAAATAAATATCCTTATTTCCTTCAAAGAAAATAATTTTGATAATCTCAAAATATTCCTAACAGAATGTTTGGATGAGTTATGTGACACGCCAGCGGTGTAGCATCCATTTTACATGATAAAATATCAAAAAAATATCAAAGCATGGACCAAGCATTTCTACTACCCTCTTTCGTTATAGGTAAGTGTGCAGTGATATAATATAATAGATTTTGAAGAACAACTCATCACGATATGTTTCTATTATATGCCTCGATAGGATAAAGGCGTCATAAATATCATAATTTTCGTATATGTCATTCACTTGAATTCCATAATTTATTTTCATGACCACTTAAGTGGCATAACTTTTAAAAAATGCTCACTTGAATCAATTGAATGTGATAAAAAAAATTTAAAATATTCATTTAAGTATAAAAAATCTGACATGGTATGACACTTGTGGTGAGCTTTTATAAAATGTTTAGCTACTCAAGTGATTGATAAAAAAAAAAATTATATGACACTCAAGAAATCAGAAAAAGATGATGTAGTATTCAATGAGCATTGTATATAAGTCATGATTGAAAATAAAGTTATGACACTTGTAATATTCATTTTCCATGTCTTTTAACTCCTCTAATGCGAAACCTCGGTTGGAAGGTAAAGGCCGTGAGCGAGTGGGGACGGAATATGTATAATCTGGGAGAGGAATTTGTCAACACGAGAGTGTAAGGAATCAAACTCAAGACCTCCACATCCGACAGAAAGTCGAAAGATCATGCTATTCTTTTGTTTTGCAATAAACCCAAGAGGCCAGCAATCAGTATGGCCCTAAATCTACAATGGGCCGGAAAGTTTAAGAAAAAAAAAGCCCACATCTTCAGGTCAAGCCCAGAAGCTCGACTGGGCCGGATCCTCCGCCAAGAGCTTTGCTCCGCATTCCACCGACCCGATAAGACAATCTTTCTCCGTCTCCGCGCAATTCATCGTTCACTTAGGATAGTGTTGTGTCCACCCGACGGTTTCTGTCTCTCTCTCAAATGGCGTCCGCAGCGATCCTCTCGTCTTCTTCCCCGCTCTCCCTGGGGAGCAGAGCTCGAGGCCCCCGCGCTTCCCTCACCTCCCTCGCGGGCTCGGGGAGGAACGGCGCTCCTCCCTCCGTGAGCTTCGCGAGGGCCGCGGCTCGCTCGCCCCTGCTCCACTGCTCGTTCTTGTCCTCCTCGTCTTCTCTCTCTTCCCCGAACTCCTTCTCAGGTGACGTCGCGTCTCGCGTCCTTGTGTTTTCAATGCGTTCGAGTTCGTAGCCGTGGCGCTTTCCGTCGTGGGAAAATTTGATTCTTGGGTGCGGCCTGTTCGTTGGTTTTTAGTTCGAATTCTTGATTTTGTGTGGATGTGTTTCGGTGGAATTTAGAGTTTTTCCTTCAGTGCTTAGTTCTTTGACTGAATGTTATTCTTCCAGTTTGGATTTTGGGGAAATGGGTCTGCTTTATAAGTACAATTGCCTAGCGTTGGACGAATGAAGTTTGGTACTGGGTGCTTGATACCTATGTAAAACTGGGTGTTCGAGGATCCTGTCGATCAGCTTTGGCTACAAGAGTGATGTATTACAGCAAGGTTCACTTTGAATAGGAGTTTGTACTTGCCCAAGAACTCGCTAAAGAGATTGTTAAGAGTTTTAGTGGTCTTTGCGGGTGTAGTGTGGTTAAATTAGATTGGCCACCGAATAAAAGTATTTCGAACCACTCCTTCTCTTTGCAATTTCACAACTTGACAGTGATGGGGGCCTCCAGACTCTAGAGATTTTTAATAATGAATGCATAATGTCTGCTGGGTAAGCATGTTTTCTCAGTAAAAACTGACAGAGTAGCCTCGCTTGAAGTAAAACTACATTAGCCTTTGGAGTCTGCGTGCTCGACTCTCGATTGCGTGCACATGAACTCCTTCGTTTGGGAATCGATAGAAATTCTACTTTGAGGCCTTGTGCACTATGCTTTCCCGTGTTCCTCTTCCTGTGTTCGTATTTTTTTTGGATAATGGATGCTATTCCTTTGGGAATATATTTTATTCTTCCTTTGATCTAGGAAAATGATATATTGTCTGATTTAGCTCATTGATGACTGAATGAAGGAATAAAATGATCTATGCCTTCCCCTATTTATGGGTTGCAATTTCCAGGTTTGTCATTGACATTGAACTTCAACTTTCAACTTGGAACCACTACGGAGAAACGCCGTGGCCTGGTGGTGAGAGCTGGGAAGGCTGCGCTTGGCCAAACAAAAAGGAACAGGTCGAGGAAATCTCTGGCTCGGACCCATGGCTTTCGCAGAAGGATGAGAACTACAAGTGGAAGAGCAATTTTGAAGCGCAGACGTGCCAAGGGACGATGGGTCCTTTGCACCAAGTCGAATGCAAATAGTGGCAAACGTTCTTGATTGTTGTTTGATCATTTACAAGAGGTAAATGCACTATGGACCATTGTTTGGCAGATGATACTTTTGGACATTTTGGAATCCGTTATGATTAGTGATTGTAGGTTTCGTTCATTGAAATCCACTAATTTAATTAAGTAGATCTGCATTAAAGCAGTCCACTTCACATAGTGGAAGTGGCCTCATTAAACAGCTCTGTTGAAAGTTGACTTTATTAAAGACTAGTGGTCAAATAATATAATTATTCCATAATCATTTACATGAGTCTTCTTTTCTTTTCACAATGAGAAAGTTACATGAGCATGTCATCACATTAAATTTGCTTGTTTGCCATTTCTGGTCATTTTTTGCTGTGATTTTCAAGGTTTTAAGATCTTTTGGGAACATATGTCTCCCTATGTTCTTGCCCAATTCCATGAACTTCCATCTATCATATGGTGTAATTTAACTGTCTGTGAAGTCTTTGTTTGGGTTGAATTTACTTGGTGAATTGCTTACCTCTCGGAAACCAATTTGTTCATTTGACATGGCAAGGCTGTCAAATATTTTTGTTCTGCATGTTTAGTTTTCATGCTGTCATCCATGTCAGTGTTAAATGTAGGGTACACAACATTTCTAGGTACTTTCATTTTCTCCTCTTAATCAATTCATGAATCGATTTTTCCCCTTGCATATATTCTTTCACAAAGCCAGAACCTCTGAAAAAGGCAGAATGTCTAAGCGACCAAGTTTTTGCATATGGTTTATGAATATCATTTTGCACATATTCTTTCACAAAGCAGGAACCTTTGAAAAAGGTAGATTTTCTAAGCGACCGAGTTTTTGCATTTGGTTTATGAATATCTTTATTTTGCGCTGATAGCACTTGAATACGGTGCTTGTCTCAATTCCCAAGATTGAGTTGACATGTAAGCCTATTGTGGATTTCATTTTCACATCTGGGACAGTTAATGCTGTCAGCTTTTTCTACTTCCAAAATGTGAGTTGTTTAGCCATAATCCATCTGCAGAATGTGTTCTAACATTACTGGTTGTACCATTTTGGAACGGATTGATGTTTTACCTGCATGACAAGATGAAAGACTGTTCAAAGTAATAATTCTATGAGTTCAAAGATATCTTTACACATAAATGAGGTAGTTAATGCTTAGATCCATACATATATGCATGGACTGTCACTGTTTTCAAAAACTCTGTTAGGATCATGTTAAGTTTTCCTTGACTATAAGACATGAGCGATTAGAAACTCCCATCGTTAATACATCTATTATCCTTGCTGACTATACTCATGATAAACAGATGATAGTCAGTATCAGTGTTACTGTTTTCTGCCTCTCCTTGTGCTTGTGCTTTGTCTATGTGATAAGCAGGGATAATATAGGCTACAATCACGATAGATTATTTTCCTTGACTTATTTTGTTCTCCCTGGGCAGAGTACACTCTTTCTATAAATAGAGAGTAAATTATCTTGTGATTCAAAATATAATTGATGGTTTGCTGGGTGTAGCCTCTATGAAACGGGCGACTCTTTCATTGTACTTCAGGAATAATTCCTCTGTGGTTATCTGGGTAACGAGCCTTAGTAGTCTCCATTTGTGTGATGTTGGCTCTTCCATCACCTCACCCGTCTTATATCTTCTGTGAAAATGCCAATGTCATGTCATCTGAAAGGAACAATTACGTGGTGACACACAGTTGGCGTCGCATCAGCAACGCGAAATATAAGAGATAGCTATTCTTCTATCTAGCCCTTGAAGCGGCATTACAGGTTAAAGTCCTGTACGATGCTATGTAACTCATCAGCCAAGCGTGAGTGCACAATGCAGCTTTGTTTGCAAACTTATTCGCTAATGATTGTCTAACCCTCACCAACCAAGCCACGGTAGAGGTTGGCCTGTGGTGGCTTGGCTGACCGTTGCTGTAAGACCGACTAGGTCAATCACAGTGGGGTTGCAGGTTACCTTTTTCCTTGTGTGTTAATGGCATGATACCTACCATCTAGTTTTTCCCACATATAGCAATTTAATGAAAGATGATGGAGCGGCTGCAATTTCACATTACACACATCTATTTGATTTTTGTCTCAATATTTAGGATCACTTGATACATCTTGGGTCCATTGATTGAACGATCCAAGCTGGGTTAATAAGCGAAATTCGAGTTGAATTGGCAACTGGTTAAAAGTTTGCCAGCTTTCAAACAAACAAGATGGCACCAAAGATCTCTGTAAATCTTATACATCTCACTCCGCGTCCTAGGAATGGGAGACGATAGCATAGACTTGTTCAAGATTCCATCAGATGCTACTAACAAAAGTTGCACCCCAGCCTGGAAAAGCTTGGTTG